>JAGIQG010000026.1:39479795-39489795 GCA_024679065.1 Sphyrna mokarran
TGGGGGACAGTGTGAGGGGACAGAGCTAGGGGATAGTGTGAGGGGACAGAGCTAGGGGACTGTGTGAGGGAACAGAGCTAGGGGATAGTGTGAGGGACAGAGCTAGGAACAGTGTGAGGGGACAGAGCTCGGGGACAGTGTGAGGGGACAGAGCTAGGGGATAGTGTGAGGGGACAGAGCTAGGGGACAGTGTGAAGGGACAGAGCTAGGGGACAGTGCACGGGGTTAGAGCTGGGGGACAGTGTGAGGGGACATAGCTAGGGGAAAGTGTGAGGGACAGAGATGGACAGTTGAGGGACAGAGCTAGGCGGAAAAACAAAAACAAAAGTGTGAGATGAGAGAGCTAGGGACAGTGTGAGGGACAGAGCACTAGGGACAGTGTGAGAGGACAGAGCTAGGGGACACAACAACAACAACAAACAAACACAACAGTGAGGGGACAGAGCTCAAGGACAGTGAGCGGGAACAGACCGGGGATATGTAGGGACAGAGATAGCGGACAAGGGACAGAGCTAAGGACAGTGTAAACAAAACAGTGTAAGGGACAGAGCTACGGGACAGTGTGAGGGGACAGAGCTAGGGGACAGTGTGAGGGGACAGAGCTAGGGGACAGTTGAGGGACAGAGCTAAGGACAGTGTGAGGGGAACAGAGGTAGGGGAAAACAAACACCCAAAAAAAAAACAAAAAAAAAAAAAAAAAAACAAAACAGTGTGAGGGACAGAGCTATGGGACAGTGTGAGGGGACAGAGCTAGGGGACAGTGTGAGGGGACAGAGCTAGGGGATAGTTGAGGGACAGAGCTAGGGGACAGTGTGAGGGGAACAGAGGTAGGGGATAGTGTGAGGGACAGAGCTACGGGACAGTGTGAGAGGACAGAGCTAGGGGATAGTGTGAGGGGACAGAGATAGGGACAGTGTGAGGGGACAGAGCTAGGGGACAGTGTGAGAGGAGAGAGCTAGGGGACAGTGTGAGGTGACAGAGCTAAGGACAGTGTGAGGGGACAGAGCTAGGGGACAGTGTGAGAGGACAGAGCTATGGGACAGTGTGAGGGGACAGAGCTAGGGACAGTGTGAGAGGACAGAGCTAGGGGACAGTGTGAGGGGACAGAGCTAAGGACAGTGAGAGGGGAACAGAGGTAGGGGACAGTGTGAGGGACAGAGCTATGGGACAGTGTGAGGGGACAGAGCTAGGGGACAGTGTGAGGGGACAGAGCTAGGGGATAGTGTGAGGGGACAGAGCTAGGGGACAGTGTGAGGGAACAGAGCTAGGGGACAGTGTGAGAGGACAGAGCTAGGGGACAGTGTGAGAGGACAGAGCTACGGGGACAGTGTGAGGGGACAGAGCTAGGGGACAGTGTGAGGGGACAGAGCTTGGGATAGTGTGAGGGGACACGAGCCAGGGGACAGTGTAGGGTACAAAGCTAGGAGGATAGTTGGAGGGACAGAGCTGGGGGACAGTGTGAAGGGGAACAGAGGTAGGGACTAGTGTGAGGGGACAGAGATACGGGACAGTGTGAGAGACAGAGCTAGGGGAATAGTGTGAGAGGACAGAGATAGGGACAAGTGTGAGGACAGAGCTAGGGACAGTGTGAGAGGACAGAGCTAGGGGACAGTGTGAGGGGACAGAGCTAAGGACAGTGAGAGGGGAACAGAGGTAGGGGACAGTGTGAGGGACAGAGCTATGGGACAGTGTGAGGGGACAGAGCTAGGGGACAGTGTGAGGGGACAGAGCTAGGGGATAGTGTGAGGGGACAGAGCTAGGGGACAGTGTGAGGGACAGAGCTAGGGGACAGTGTGAGAGGACAGAGCTAGGGGACAGTGTGAGGGGACAGAGCTAGGGGACAGTGCACGGGGTTAGAGCTGGGGGACAGTGTGAGGGGACAGAGCTAGGGGACAGTGTGAGGGGTCAGAGCTAGGGGACAGTGTGAGGGGTCAGAGCTAGGGGACAGTGTGAGGGACAGAGCTAGGGGATAGTGTGAGGGACAGAGCTAGGGGATAGGTGTGAGGGACAGAGCTAGGGACAGTGTGAGGGGACAGAGCTAGGGGACAGTGCACGGGGTTAGAGCTGGGGGACAGTGTGAGACAGAGCAGGGACAGTGCCCTAGAGCGGGACAGTGTGAAGGGACAGAGCTAGGGGATGTGTGAGGGGACAGAGCTAGGGGACTTGTGAGGGAACAGAGCTAGGGGATAGTGTGAGGGACAGAGCTAGGAACAGTGTGAGGGGACAGAGCTCGGGACAGTGTGAGGGACAGAGCTAGGGGATAGTGTGAGGGAACAGAGCTAGGGGACAGGTGAAGGGACAGAGCTAGAGGACAGTGCACGGGTTAGAGCTGAGGGGACAGTGTGAGGGGACAGAGCTAAGGACAGTGTGAGGGGAACAGAGATAGGGACAGTGTGAGGGACAGAGCTATGGGACAGTGTGAGACAAACAACACAACACAACCACAAAACCAACAACAAACAACAACAAAAACACAAACAAACAACAACAAACAAAAACAAACAACAAAACAACAACAACGGGACAGAGCTAGGGGACAGTGTGAGAGGACAGAGCTAGGGGACAGTTGAGGGACAGAGCTAGCGGACAGTGTGAGGGAACAGAGGTAGGGGACAGTGTGAGGGAACAGAGCTAGGGGACAGTGTGAGAGGACAGAGCTAGGGGACAGTGTGAGGGGACAGAGCTAGGGACAGTGTGAGGGACAGAGCTAGGGGACAGTGTGAGGGGACAGAGCTAAGGACAGTGAGAGGGGACAGAGCTAGGGGACAGTTGAGGGACAGAGCTAGGGGACAGTGTGAACAAAAAAGGGACAGAGCTAGGGGACAGTGTGAGGGGACAGAGCTAGGGGATATGTGAGGGGACAGAGCTAGGGACAGTGTGAGGGACAGAGCTAGGGACAGTGTGAGAGGACAGAGCTAGGGGACAGTGTGAGGGACAGAGCTAGGGGACAGTGTGAGGGGACAGAGCTAGGGGACAAACAAACAAACAACACAAAAACAAACAACAACAAACAACAAAAACAACAACAAAACAAAAAACAACAACAAACAACAAAAACAAAAAACAACACAGTGTGAAGAGAGAGCTAGGGACAGTGTGAGGTGCAGAGCCACCGGACAGTGTGAGAGGACAGAGCTAGGGACAGTGTGAGGGGACAGAGCTAAAGGACAGTGTGAGGGAAACAGAGTATGGGACAGTATAGAGGGACAGAGCTATGGGGACAGTGCGAGGACAGAGCTAGGGACAGTGTGAGGGACCGAGATAAGGGGATAGTGTGAGGGACAAGCTATGGGACATTGTGAGGGACAGAGCTAGGGGACCAGTGTGAGGGGAGGACAGAGCACCATTGAGAGGACAGAGCTAGGGGACAGTGTGAGGGGACAGAGCTAGGGACAGTGTGAGGACGAGCTAGGGGACAGTAAGGACAACTAGGACGTGAGGGAAGAGCTAGGGGACAGTGTAGGGACAGAGCTAGGGGTAATGTGAGGGGACAGAGCAGGGGCAGTGTGAGGGGACAGAGCTAGGGGACAGTGTGAGGGGACAGAGCTAAGGACAGTGAGAGGGGAACAGAGCTAGGGGACAGTGTGAGGGACAGAGCTATGGGACAGTGTGAGGGGACAGAGCTAGGGGACAGTGTGAGGGGACAGAGCTAGGGGATAGTGTGAGGGGACAGAGCTAGGGGACAGTGTGAGGGACAGAGCTAGGGGACAGTGTGAGAGGACAGAGCTAGGGGACAGTGTGAGGGGAACAGAGGTAGGGGATAGTGTGAGGGACAGAGCTACGGGACAGTGTGAGAGGACAGAGCTAGGGTATAGTGTGAGGGAACAGAGCTAGGGGTTAGTGTGAGGGGAACAGAGCTAGGGGACAGTGTGAGGGGACATAGCTAGGGGATAGTTGAGGGACAGAGCTAGGGGACAGTGTGAGGGGAACAGAGGTAGGGGATAGTGTGAGGGACAGAGCTACGGGACAGTGTGAGAGGACAGAGCTAGGGGACAGTGTGAGGGGCAGAGCTAGGGGACAGTGTGAGGGGGACAGAGCTATGGATAGTGTGAGGGGACAGAGCTAGGGGACGGTGTGAGGGGACAGAACCGGGGACAGTGTGGAGGGGACAGAGCTAGGGGACAGTGTGAGGGGAACAGAGCTAGGGGACAGTGTGAGGGGACAGAGCTAAGGACAGTGTGAGGGGAACAGAGGTAGGGGACAGTGTGAGGGACAGAGCTATGGGACAGTGTGAGGGGACAGAGCTAGGGGACAGTGTGAGGGGACAGAGCTAGGGGATAGCGTGAGGGGAACAGAGCTAGGTGACAGTGTGAGGGGACAGAGCTAGGGGACAGTGTGAGGGGACAGAACCAGGGGACAGTGTGAGGGACAGAACCAGGGGACAGTGTGTGTGTGATCCTCTCCTCCCTGTATTTTCCAATGAGGGACTGTTTGCGAAATCCCCATTTATCAAAAGCTGTTAAAAACACAGAGATGTGACAACATGCCAGTAGGGGTGTGAGAATGGGGTGCAGGACAATGGAAAATCCTACCGGCATGAATGTCAACTGGGAATTCCTGTTGGATTCTCCGTCCCCTGTGGCTTTCCCGCCTGCGGGGATTGGGTCTGAGAATCCTGGTCTCTGCATTTCTGATTCTCCTGCCAAACTGGACACTGTATTTCATCTGCCAAATGTTAACTCAATCAACTACACTCTTCAAACTCATTGAAATATCTTCATACCTGTCCTGCTCCATCCCTAACGGTGCGGATTTCACAGCCTCCTGAGACAGCAGATAAAGGTCATGTCTAATACCTCATCCATGCCTCGATTCCCCACTCAACTCCGTAAAACCAGGAGAATGCGAAATCTGAGGCAAGATCGATATAGTCAGATAGTTTGAGGAGAGAATCAGTCACTTTGACTGAGAAATGAACAGAACCAATTCAATAGAACAGTTTAAAACAGGAGGTAAATGAATAGATTCATTATTCAGTGATCTTAATCAATAATCAAATTTAATAAAAGAATTTCCTTGCTTACTTCTTATATAGAATCCCACAGTGCAGAAGGAGGCCATTCAGCCCATTGAATCAGCACCAATTACTATCCCATCGAGGTCCTATCCTCAGTTAGTCTCCAAGGGGCAATTGAGAGTGGCCAATCCACCTAATCTGCACATCTTTGGAGTGTGGGAGGAAACCGGAGCATCCGGAGGAAACCCACACAGACACGGGGAGAACAGGCAAACTCCATGCAGCCCCATGACCCAGGAATTGAGCCTGGATCCCTGAGTGCTGCGAGGCAGCAGTGCTAACCACGGTGCCACCACATATATATATATATATATATATATATTACTCCAACATACTTCTTCCACCTTCCAAACTGCTTCTTTCAGCTGAATACATCAACAGAATAACTTGTGAGAGTTAATAAACTTTATAAATCTGGAGGATTTTCGTTAAATCAGAATATTTCTGGAGTATGAAATAGATATAATTTTTGGTGGGCTTATAAGAATCCAATTGGTTGCAAAGGGGGCAAAAGGAGTAACTTTATACCTTAAGAATGAGTAACAGAGTGGGAGTGAGTTCTGGAAGGGAGTATGACAGCAAGCTTCAGAAAGGGTTTGGATAGAAAGTAGGAAGATATCGGACAATGATCTGCACCAACCGCAAAAATATCAAGGAATTTGTGAGATTGTATGCGGATATAGAATTGTAGACACGTGAGAGTCAGGTTCGCGCTCTGGAATACATAAACAGATAGCTGGCAGTGAGTTAGAGGCAGAAATTTTAATTTTACTGGCAGCTTACAATCACAATAGCTACTGATTAGAAGTGAGTTACGTTCTGGCATCTAATCAGTTACATGCGTGACTATGACATTTAATTGATTTACAACTTTTATCTAAAGCCTTTTATTAGAATACTGCTCGCAAATTATTCCTGGATGTATTTAATTATGTGCACTTTAAACTTTTATATCTTGTTTTTGGTTCAAATTTCTATTCCCTCAGCAGCTATCACACTGCTTCGTGTTGGTACTGTCGCTGATACGGGGTGATGTTCTTAACAAGGTACCTTCCGTTAGAATTACCATCCCACTTTACACCACAAGTCCCTTCACCTTTCACCGATCTCAGCTCTGCTAATGTTTATAGAGCTGCAGCTATTCCTGAGGGAATATACAAGCAGCTAAAATTCCCAATCCTGATAAATATCCAGAACCCGCAGTTTCCTCCTACACCCCAAAAACGTGCTTTTAGGCTGATCGGTGCTAATAAATTGTCCCTAAATTGGATCCACTTTAATCTGGCGCACATATAATTCTCTAAATTTGCACCCCCTTTATTGTGGAGTCCCTGATGTATGGACAAAAGTTGTAGGTAGAAGAAGGATTGGAATGAGGCACTCACTGTGTGTTAAAATGGGCGGCACGGGCTTGTAGGGCCGAAGGGCCTGTTTCCTGTGCTGTGTTGTTCTTTGTTCTTTGTACATCTGACTGAGACTTAGTGTACGGTGGCGCGGTGCTTAATATAGCTATCTCACAACACCAGAGACTTGGGTTCGATTCCCAGCTTGGGTCAGTGCCTGCGTGAGTTTGCACATTCTCCCCGTGTCTGCATGGGTTTTCAGCTCCCACACTCTGAAAAGTGTGCTGCTTGGGTGCATTGACCCGAACAGGTGCCCGAGTGTGGCGACTAGGGGAAATTTCACCGTAACTTCATTGAAGTGTTAATGTAAACCTTACTTGTGACACCAATAAATAAACTCCTTTCACTTCATTGGTGGAAGTGAGGTGATATTTGACTGCGATTGCCTGAGTGGACAACAGCTTCCCTACTTTCTACCATCATGGTTATTTGGCAGGGGTGGTAGAGGGAGGCCGCTGGTCTCTGCTGGAGCCACGAGTCCACATCTGGAATGAGATTGAAACAGGCGTTCACCGTGAGTTGCTGGGGGCCATTCAGAGACTGCATCCGACTTCACTCAAACAGATGATCAGATCACTGCTGTTTGTGCCGTGCACAAATCAGAGACCCTGTTTCCAACAATTTAACTGTCCCAACACTTCAAAAATACTTCACAGCCGGTGAGCGACACTGAGACGTCTTGAGGTTGTCAAAGATGCAATGAACAAATGTCTTTGGTGACTGTCAGAGAAAGGTAGAAAGTAGGAGCAGGAAGAGGCTATTCAGCCCTTCGAGTCTGTCCGCCATTCATTTTGATCATGGCTGATCAGCAAATTCAATATTCTGATCCCCCCTTTCCCTCTTTTCTCTTGATCCCTTCAGCCCCAAGAGCTATATTTAATTTCATCTTGAAGTTAGACAATGTTTTGAACTCACATTCTGTGATAGTAAATGCCACACATTCACCACACTTTGGGTGAAGAAATTTCTCCTCACCTCAGTCATTCCTTATCCACAAACCCTTTGGACTCCGCAACCATTGGGAACATTCTTTCTGAATCTCCCCTATCTAACCGTGTTAGAGTTTTATAAGTTTCTATTGGATCCCCTCTCAGTCTTCTGAACTCTAGTGAATATAATCTTAACCAACTTAGTCTCTCCTCATATGACAGACCTGCCCTCCCCGGAATCAGCCTGGTAAATCTTCACTGTACTCCTTCTGTAGTGAAGACATAGAACATAGAACATAGAACACTACAGCACAAACAGGCCCTTCGGCCCACAAGTTGTGCCGAACACATCAAAACCTACCCAGCCATAGACCTATCTATAACCCCCAATCCCATTGGATCCCATATACTCATCCAGAAGTCTTTTAAAAGACCCCAGCGAGTTCGCCTCGACCACCACCGACGGCAGCCGATTCCATTCACTCACCACCCTCTGAGTGAAAAACTTTTCCCTAGCATCCCCAAAGACATCCTTCCTCAGATAAGGACACCAAAACTACACACAGTACCCCAGGTGTGGCATCGCTAACGCCCTATACAGTTGCAGCAAAACATTCCTATCCTTATACTCAAATCCTCTCGCTATGAAGGCCAACATACCATTTGCCTTCTTGCCTGCCAGCTGTACCTGGACACTTCCTCTCAGCAACGGATGCATAAGGATTCCAAGATCTCATTGAGTATCCACCTCTCTTAATTACACCCATTCAAGGAATAATCTGCCTTCCTATTATTGCTACCAAGCCTCACATTTTCCACATTACACTGCATCTGCTATGCAGATACCCAAATCAGCCCATCCAAATCACACTGAAGCATCTCTGTATCCTCCTCACAGCTCATCCTCCTGCCCAACTTTATATCATCTGCAAATTTGGAGATAATATATTCAGTCCCCTCTTCCAAATCATTCAATAAAGTGTGAATAGTTGTGGTCCTGGCACAGATTCCTGCGGAACCCCACTAGTCACTGACTGCCAATTAGAAAAAGACCCATTTATGCCGACTCTTTGTTTCCTATCTGCTAACCAGCTTTCTATCCATCTCAAGACATTACCTGCAATCCCAGGTGCTTTAACTTTACGTAGTTATGTAAGATTTTGCCAAAAGCCATCTGAAAGTCTAAATAAATCACATCTACTGATTTTCCTTGGTCAAATCTACTAGCTACATCCTCAAAAAGATTCAGCAAGCATGAGTTCCCTTTTGTAAATCCATCCTGATTTTGTCTGATTATATCATTGCCTTTCAAATACCGAGTTATGAAATCTTCAATAATAGACTCCAGCAATTTCCCAGTACCGACGTTAGACTCACTAGTCCATAGTTCCCCATTTTCCCTCAACTTCCCTTTTAGAATAGCAAGCTTACATTAGCTATCCTCTAATCAGCAGGAACTGCTCCAGAGTCCAAAGAGTTTTGAAAAACAGCCACCATTCAATGTCCTCACGTATAGGGTGGGATTGTACTGCCTCGCTTGAGTGAGACTGGAAAATCCCACCCGAGAACAATGGATATTTCTGTTGTCTGCCCCTCATCCATTCCCGCAGGGTGGTAGAATTCTGGTGGAAGTGTCCTGAGTTTGAAACTTGCATAACTCAAAGAACAAAGAACAAAACAGCATGGGAAACAGGCCCTTCAGCCCAATGAGCCCGTGCCGCCACCCTAATGTTCCCACCTCTACCCGTGATCCCTGTCCATGTTTATAGATCTATGAATTGCAACCAAATTTGAGACAATTTAGGGAAAATTTGTTCTGCCAATTAGCCTAAGAGCGCATCTTTGGGATGTGGGAGGAAACCGGAGCGCCCGGAGAAAACCCACGCAAGCACGGGGAGAATGCGCAAACTCCCACAGACACAGGCCCAAATCCATGTATCTGCACAGCACAACGATAGTCACTGAGCTGTCGTGTTGCCCGTCAAATGGTCCAGGTCAAGCGTACACTAACGACGTGAAGCACTAGGATACTCTCGAAAAAAAATCCAAGAGCAGCCCTCTCACGACCCATCGCGTGTATGCCCCTCGTTAGACAACAGGGTGGACCAAAGCACCTGTAGGATAAAAACAAGTACATCAATATCATCATCTATTTACACAGAACCATGTCTTTTTTTTCATTCTCTCCTCGCTCCCACCTTCCTCTTGTCTCCGTTGCGAATGGTAATTCTTGAACTGAGTCCAGCCTTTAATATTTCCCCCAAAATGCCAGATAGTACAGAGCACAGAAAGAGGCCAGCTGGCCTGAATACATCCATACACATTCCCTCTCACTGGCCTTCATCAAACCTCTCTACTTTCTCCCTCATGTGTGAATTAAATACATTCACAATATTCATTTCAACTGCTCTTCACACTGGGCGGTCACAGTCCAAACAGAATCTGGGAGAACACTCATTTCTCCGAACCTCCTGCTCTGTACCATCCCTGCCATTACTTTCCTATGGCAAGTGAGCAAGTGAATGAGTTAGCAAATGAGTGTGAGGGAGGGAGGGAGTGAGTGTGAGTGAGTGAGAGAGTGAGGGAGTGAGGGAGTGAGAGTGAGTGTGAGTGAGTGAGAGAGTGAGTGAGAGAGTGAGTGAGTGAGGGAG
>JAGIQG010000026.1:39492295-39578793 GCA_024679065.1 Sphyrna mokarran
TTCCTGTTTTCAAACGACTGATTGGGAAATAATGGAAAGAAGCTTCCTTCTGATGTGGACCATGTGCTAATATCTCACTGATTTTATCATTTACATTTATAAATGAATGTGGCTGGTCTATTTAATACTAATGTTTAACAGCAGTAATAGGGGTGGCACGGTGGCACAGTGGTTAGTGCTGCTGCCCCACAGTGCCAGGGACCTGGGTTCGATTCCAGTCTCAGGTGATTGTCCGTGTGGAGTTTGCAGGTTCTCTGCGTGGGTTTCCTCGGGATGCTCTGGGGGGTTTCCTCCCATAGCCTAAAGATGTGCAGTTTAGGTGGATTAGCCCCTTCAGTCTCTCTCAGGGGGACTAGCAGGGTGACGATTGGAGTTAAGGCTTTAAGGGTCTGGCTGGGATTGCTGGTGGTGCAAGTTCCAGATTCTATGATTAAAATGGTCCAAAGAATATTTATTATGGAAACTCTGCAAATTGTAAATTAAAATACATCTTTTTGACGATTTGTTACGTTTTCAGGAGACTCTGAGGAGAGTTGGGATGTGGCAATTTTCTGCTGCCTGCGTCAAGTCATCAGTCCCCCCATCAAAGTGTCCTTGATGTCCTCTATTGTATATTGAGGAAGTGACTCACTGAGTGCTACTGACAATTAATGCCAAAGAACAAAGTATAGCACAGGAACAGACCCTTCGGCCCTCTGAGCCTGTACCGAGCATGATACCCTAACTAAAAGAAAAACCTTCTGCCCTTACTCAGTCTGTATCTCTCTATTCCCTCCCTATTCATGTACCCATCCATATGCCTCTTAAATGTTGCTAATGTGCCTGCTTCCATCAGCACATCTGGCCGTGTGTTCCAGGCATCCCCCACTCTCTGCGTGAAAAACTTCTCCCTCACATCTGCCTTAAACTTTCCCCGTCCAACCTTGAACGTGTGCCCCCTTGTAATTCACACTTCCACCCTTGGAAAAAGCCTCTTAATATCCATTCTATCTATGCCTCTCATAATTTTGTAGACTTTATTAGGTCTCCCCTCAGCCTCCATTTTCCAGTGAAAACAATCCTGGTTTATTCAACCTCTCCTCATAGCCAACACTCCTGAGACCAGGCAAAATCTTGGTGTACCTTCTTTGCATTCTCTCCAAAGCTTTCTCTCCTTCTGATAATGTAATGCCCAGAACTGTACACAATACCCCAAATGCAGCCTAACCAAGGTTTCATATAGCTGCAATATGACTTCCTACCTTCTGTACTCAGTGTCCTGGCGGATGAAGGCAAACATGCCGAATGCCTTTCTAATCACCTTGGCAACCTGTGTTGCTACTTTTAAGGAATTGTGGACTTGCGTGCCCAAATCCCTCTGTATGTTAATGTTCCTAAGAATCCTGCCATTGACAGTATAATTCACAACTAAGTTTAATCCTCCAAAGTGCATCGCCTCACATTTGTCTGGGTTAAACTGCGTTTGCCATTTCTGTGCCCACGTCTCTGTCTATATCCTGTTGTATCTTCTGACAATCTTCGGCAACTCCACCAATCTTTGTCTATTCTGCAAATTTACTAATTGGTTCACTGACTTTTTCCTCCAGATCATTTATATATATTACAAACAACAGAGATCCCAGCACTGAGGCCTGTGGAACTCCATTTGCTACAGATCTCCATTCTGACAAACATCCTTCCACCGCTACTCTCTGCCATCTATAACGAACCCAGTTCTGTATCTGTCCAGCCAGCCCACCCAGAATCCATGTGATTTTAGTTTTTGTATCAGTCTGCCATGTGGGATCTTGTCAAATACCTTACTAAAGTCCATATAAACTACATCCACATCCCTTCCCTCATCGATTTTCTTTGTCACCTCATCAAAAAATCAGGCGAGTTGGTGAGACCTGACCTTCTCCATACAAAACCCGTGCTGCCTTCACTAACTGGTCCATTTTCCTCTAAATGTTCGTATATCCTGTCCCTTAATATCTTCTCCAAAAGTTTCCCTACCTCTGATGTCAGACTCGATCGTCTATAATTTCCTGGATTATCCCAGCTTCCTTCCTTTTTTAAACAAGGGAAACAACATTGGCTATTCTCCACTCTTCAGGAACCTTTCCTGTGGTCAAAGGCCCCAGCTGTTTCTTCCCTTGCCTCCTAGAGTAACCTGGGATCAATCCCACCTGGCCCTGGGGACTTGTCTACCTTGATGCAATTTACGGTACTCACCACTTCCTCCTTTGATATATCAAGAGTGTTCACGCACCTATCTCTGACCTTAGCATCTCACATGTTCTTCTCCTTAGTGAATACTGATACAAAGTTCTCATTGAGGATTTCACCCACTTCCTGTGGTTCCAAACATAACTTCCCTCCATTGCCCTTGAGTTGCCTACTCTTTCTCTTGCTACTCTCTTGTTCTCATATACGCATAAAGAGCCTTGGGATTCTCCTTGACTCTATTGTTAAAGGCATTTCATTCTCTTTTTAGCCCTTCTAATTCCTCAAGTTCTTTCTACTTTTACTGTTCTCCTCAAGGTCTTCGTCAGTTTTTAGATGCCTACACTGCTTCCTCTTCCCTTTTGACTAAGCTTACAATTTCACTTGTCATCCTTGATTTCCAAAATCTGCCAATCCTGTCCTTCATTTTTGCAGAGACATTCATCTCCTACACTTCAATCAACTGGCCTGTAAAAGCCTCCTGTGTGTCAGACATGGATTTACCCTCAAATAACTGCTCCCAATCCACATTCCCCAGTTCCTGTCCAATTAGGATGTAATTGACCCTCGTCCGATTAAGCGCCCTCATCCAAGAGCCACTCTTCACTACCAGAAATCTTATGGAATTATGATCACTAAACTCAATATGCTCCCCTGCTGAAGCATCAATCATCTGGCCTGGCTCATTCCCCGATACTAAGTCTCCCACGGCTGGTTCGATTGTCAACATACTGTATCAAAACGTTCTCCTGGGCACAGCTAACAAATTGCTCTCCATCTGAGCCCCTAGCTGTAAGGGATTCCCAATCTGTATGGAGGACGTTAAAGTCACCCATCACAATTATGCTGCTTTTTTCACACTTTTTCAGTATCTGATACACAGCTGCTCCTCTGTCATCTGTGGGCTGTTGGGAGGTCTGTAGTACACTCATAACATTGTGATTTCATCCTTCCTATTCCTGAGCTCCACTCATAATGCCTCACGACAAGATCCATCCAGTGTGTCCTCCCTCAACACAGCTGTGATCTGCAACCCCGCTCCCCCCACCCTTTTTCTTTCCCCTTCTGTCCCGTCTAAAACGCCGATAGAGCGTTAAGCTGCCAGTTCTGTCCCTCCTTTAACCAATTACATCATAACTCCATGCAGTAGTCCAGGCTCTCAGTTCATCTGTCTTACCTGTTATACTTCCATCATTGAAGCAAATGCACTCCAAACCTCCAGTCCTGCTAAGTCATATGGCTTCCCTCTGCCTGCTCTTTGTGCTATGTTTGTCTCAGTCTCACTTTTCCCAGTCTCTAGACTTACTGATCTGCTGTTCTAATTCACAACTCCCTGCCAGATGAGTTTAAACCCTCCCCAACAGCACTAGCAAACCTCCCCCTCAGGATACTGATGCCCTTCCATTTCAGTTGCAGCCTGTCTAGTACCGGTCCCACTTTCTGCAGAAGTCACCCCAGCGATCCATACATCTAATGCCTTCCCTCCTACACCAGCTCTCTAGCCACGTGTAAAGCTGATCTATCTTGGTGTTCCAAGTCTCACTAGTGCGTGGCATGGGGAGTAATCCTGAGAATACGACCCCAGAGGTCCTGCTTTTTTAGCTCCTGACCTTTGCAGTACCTCTTCCCACCCATAGATCATAGAACATAGAACACTACAGCACAAACAGGCCCTTCGGCCCACAAGTTGTGCCGATCATACCCATACCTACCAAGCCATAGAACTACCTGTAACTCCCAATCCCATTAAATCCCATGTACTCATCCAGAAGTCTCTTAAAAGACCCCAGTGAGTTCCCTCCACCACCACCGACGGCAACTGATTTACTCACCACCCTCTGAGTGAAAAACTTACCTCTAACATCTCCTCTGTACTTGCCCCCCAGCACCTTAAACCTGTGTCCTCTCGTAGCGACAATTTCAGCCCTAGGAAATAGCCTCCGAAAATCCACCCTATCTATTCCTCTCAACGTCTTATAAACTCCTATCAGGTCACCTCTCAACCTTCATCTCTTCAGAACAAAGAACAAAACAGCACGGGAAACAGGCCCTTCGACCCAATGAGCCTGCACCGCCACCCCGATATTCCCACCTCTACCCGCAATCCTTGTCTATGTTTATAGATCTATGGATTGAAACCAAATTTGAGACAATTTAGGGAGAATTTGTTTTGCCAATTAGCCTAAGAGCACATCTTTGGGATGTGGGAGGAAACCGGAGCACCCGGAGAAAACCCACGCAAGCACGGGGAGAATGCGCAAACTCCCACAGACACAGGCCCAAATCCATGTATCTGCACAGCACAGCGATAGTCACTGAGCTGTCGTGTTGCCCATCAAATGATCCAGGTCAAGCGTACACTAACGATGTGAAGCACTAGGATACTCTTGAAAAAAAATCCAAGAGCAGCCCTCTCACGACCCATCGCGTGTATGCCCCTCGTTAGACAACAAGGTGGACCAAAGCACCTGTAGGATAAAAACAAGTACATCAATATCATCATCTATTTACACACTTCCCAGGGACTCCCAAGGCTCATGATCCCTATTTTAAATCAGTTTTCTATACCCCTCCATTCCCATTCTGTTCATGTGCCCATCTAAGTATTTCTTAAATATCTACAGAGTACCTGCCTCCACCACTTTACTTGGCAGCGCATTCCATACCCCCACCACCCTCTGTGTGAAAAAACTCCCTCCAGCATCCAAATTATACCTTACCCCCCTCACTCTAAGCCCTTGACCCCTCATGCTATTCGAGTCCATCCTAGGGAAAAGCTTAACCCTGTTTACTCTATCTATATCCCTCATAATCTTGTACACCTCTATTAGACCTCCTCTAAGTCTACGTCATCCTAAGGAAAACAGTCCCAATTTGCCTAACCTCTCCTTGTAACTCAGACCTTCCATACCAGGCAGCATCCTGGTAAACCTCCTCTGCACTCTCTTCAGAGTCTCCACCTCCTTCTGGTAGTAAGGCGACCAGAACTGGACGCAGCATTCCAAATGAGGTCTAACCAACATTTTATACAACTGCAACATTAAAGGCCAGCTCTTGTACTCTATACCCCTTCCTATAAAGGCTAGCATACTATATGCTTTCTTCACAACCTTCCCCATCTGCTCTGCCACCTTCAGAGACTTGTTCACCTGCACCCCAGGTCCCTCTGCGTTTCTATGCTCTTAATAGGTCTACCTTTATCATATACCTCCCCCTTACATTCTTTCTCCCGAAATGCATCACCTCACATTTATCAGGATTGAATTCCATCTGCCATCTGTCTGCCCAAGCTACCAGCCTATGTCCTGCTGCATTGCCTGACAATGCTCCTCACTATCCGCAAGTCCAGCCATCTTTGTATCATAGAACATTACAGTGCAGTACAGGCCCTTCGGCCCTCGATGTTGCGCTGGCCAGTGGACCCTCTAACCTAAACTATTCCAATATCATCCATATGCCTATCCACCGAACATTTGAATGCCCCCAAAGTAGGCGAGTCCACAACTGCTGCAGGCAGGGCATTCCATGCCCTCACCACCCTCTGTGTAAAGAACCTGCCTCTGACATCCGTCCTATAACTACCACCTCTTAATTTAAAGTTATGTCCCCTCGTGTTGGTCATCACCATCCGAGGAAAAAGGCTCTCACTATCCACCCTATCCAATCCCTTGATCATCTTATACGCCTCAATTAGGTCACCGCGTAACCTTCTTCTCTCTAATGAAAATAACCTCAGGTCCCTCAGCCTTTCCTCATAAGGCCTTCCCACCATACCAGGCAACATCCTGGTAAACCTCCTCTGCACCCTTTCCAATGCTTCCACATCTTTCTTATAATGCGGCGACCAGAACTGTACGCAATACTCCAAGTGCGGCCGCACCAGAGTTTTGTACAGTTGTAACATAACCTCACGGCTCCTAAATTCAATCCCTCTACCAATAAAAGCTAACACACCGTACGCCTTCTTAACAACTTTATCAACCTGGGTGCCAACTTTCAAAGAGCTATGTACTTGTACCCCAAGATCCCTCTGCTCGACAACACTATTAAGGGTCCTTCCATTAGCCCTATATTTCATATGCCTGTTATTCCTACCAAAGTGAATCACCTCACACTTATCCGTATTGAATTCCATTTGCCACCTCACGGCCCAGCTCTGCAACCTATCTATGTCCCTCTGCAAACTGTAACATCCATCCTCGCTGTCTACAACTCCCCCCACTTTGGTATCGTCAGCATATTTACTAATCCAACCCTCTACACCCTCATCTAGGTCATTTATAAAAATGACAAACAGCAGTGGCCCCAAAACAGATCCTTGAGGTACACCACTTGTAACTGCAAAGTTTCCCCAAGGTGATCAAGTTTTTGCCCCCTCGATGAGAAATTCCTGCTGAATACACAAATTTCTCTACATCCAAGCCTCCAATACTAAAATTGCCACCACTTTCAACAACAATAAATGCTGCTTCAGCCAGTGACACGCACATCTGGTACATGAATAGTAAAAAAGTAAAGCACCCAAAAAGCAATTTAGGTAAAGGGAGTGGCAAGAAATCTGGCAGATGGAGTATAATATGGGAAATATGAACTTGTTGACTTTTGTTATGCCTATATTCATATGATATACTGAATAGTAAAGTATATCATTTAACAGAGACATGGCAGAAAAGCAGTATATGAGTTTTAGTTTCCCAGTACATGAATGACAAGTTAGTAGTTAGGTGCAGTATGTGCAGAGAAGACCAATTCAGTGTTGGCATTCATTGCAATGGGAATGGAATAAAAAGCAAAAATCCTGTTAGAGTTTTTATAGGGCCTCTGGAATATATGCAGAGAGTTGATCTCATCAAGAACACAGCAATAGCTCAAAGGCAACTGATTCCATGATGAAAGTGTTATCTTACGATAAGTTTGGATCTATACCAGAGTTTAGATGAATTTATTGATTTTATTGAAACAAGAAATAGTCAGCATGGTTTTGTAAAAGGCAGGTCGTGCCTTACGAGCTTAATTGAGTTCTTCGAAAATGTGACTGAACACATTGACGAAGGAAGAGCAGTGGACGTGGTGTACATGGACTTCAGCAAGGCATTTGACAAGGTCCCACATGCAAGACTTCTTGAGAAGGTGAGAGGCCATGGGATCCAAGGGGCTTTGGCCTTGTGGATCCAGAACTGGCTTGCCTGCTCGACTCATCGATCGACAGTTCCGACGTACCACAACGATAAACCGCACTGACCTCCTCAGAAGACGAACACGGGACACAGTGGACAGAGTACCCTTTGTTGTCCAGTACTTCCCCGGAGCGGAGAAGCTACGACATCTTCTCCGGAGTCTTCAACATATCATTGATGACGATGAACATCTCGCTAGGGCCATACCCACCCCCCCACTTCTTGCTTTCAGACAACCGCACAACCTCAAACAGATCATTGTTCGCAGCAAACTACCCAACCTTCAGGAGAACAGTGACCACAATACCACACAACCCTGCCACAGCAACCTCTGCAAGACATGCCGATCATAGACATGGACGACATCATCAAACGTGAGGATACCATTCACCAGGTACACGGTACATACTCTTGCAACTCGGCCAACGTTGTCTACCTAATACGTTGCAAGAAAGGATGTCCCGAAGCATGGTATATTGGGGAGACCATGCAGACACTACGACAGCGGATGAATGAGCATCGCTCAACAATCACCAGGCAAAACAGTTCCCTTCCTGTGGGCGAACACTTCAGCAGTCATGGGCATTCGGCCTCCGACCTGCGGGTAAATGTTCTTCAAGGGGGCTTTCGTGATACACGACAGCGCAGAGTCGCTGAGCAGAGACTGATAGCCAAGCTCCGCACACATGAGGACGGTCTTAACAGGGATCTTGGCTTCATGACACACTATCTGTAACCCCCGTAACTTGCCTGGGTTAGCAAAAAACCTCACTTACTGTGCTGTCTGGAGAAAAAACACAATTCTCCAACAATGCTCAGGATTCCCTTCACACACATTGTTAGCCACTTTAACACTTGAATAGCAGGTTAAATGTAAGGATTCGCATTCTAATCAGCAATCTCTGACTGTCTGTGCTGATGTGTGCTATTGCAGACCAGAACACTGCATTTGCCTGAGGAAGACACAAGAGTCGAAAGCTCGCTTTTTTACTATCAAATAAATCAGTTGGATTATAAATTGGTGTTGCTAAATTCTTACTGAGTTCTTGCCTGCAGAAGGCAGAGGGTGGTTGTGGATGGCTCTTTTTCTGCATGGAGGTCGGTCACCAGTGGAGTGCCCCAGGGATCTGTTCTAGGACCCTTGCTGTTTGTCATTTTCATAAATGACCTGGATGAGGAAGTGGAGGGATGGGTGAGTAAGTTCGCCGATGACACGAAGGTCGGTGGTGTTGTGGATGGTCTGGAGGGATGTCAGAAGTTGCAGCATGACATCGACAGGATGCAAGACTGGGCGGAGAAGTGGCAGATGGACTTCAACGCGGATAAATGTGTTGTGGTCCATTTTGGCAGATCCAACGAGATGAATGAGTACACTATCAAAGGTAGGAGTCTTAGCTGTGTGGAAGAGCAGAGGGATCTTGGGGTCCGGGTCCATAAGACTCTCAAATCGGCCTCCCAGGTGGAGGATGTGGTTAAGAAAGCTTACGGTGTACTGTCCTTCATTCATCGAGGGATTGAGTTCAGGAGTCAGGAGGTAATGCTGCAGCTTTATAGGACCCTTGTCAGACCACACTTGGAGTACTGTGCGCAGTTCTGGTCGCCTCACTATAGGAAGGACGTGGAAGCTATTGAAAGGGTGCAGAGGAGATTTACAAGGATGTTGCCTGGATTGGGAGGCATGCCTTATGAAGACAGGTTGAGGGAGCTGGGACTGTTCTCCCTGGAGAGACGAAGGTTGAGAGGCGACCTGATAGAGGTTTACAAGATGTTGAGAGGAATAGATAGGGTGGACTCTCAGAGACTATTTCCCAGGGCTGAAATGGTCGCGACGAGAGGGCACAGATTTAAGGTGCAGGGAAGCAAGTACAGAGGGGATGCTAGGGGAAAGTTTTTCACTCAGAGGGTGGTGAGTGAATGGAATCGGCTGCCGTCGGTGGTGGTCGAGGCGAACTCGCTGGGGTCTTTTAAAAGACTTCTGGATGAGTATATGGGATCCAATGGGATTGGGGGTTATAGATAGGTCTATGGCTGGGTAGGTTTTGATGTGTTCGGCACAACTTGTGGGCCGAAGGGCCTGTTTGTGCTGTAGTGTTCTATGTTCTATGTTCAAAGATCTTGATGTATAGATGCCGGTGTTGGATTGGGGTGGTAAGAACTCAGTAAGAATTTAGCAACACCAATTTATAATCCAACCGATTTATTTGATAGTAAAAAAGTGAGCTTTCGACTCTTGTGTCTTCTTCAGGCAAATGAACACTGCATTTGCCTGAAGAAGACGCAAGAGTCGAAAGCTCGCTTTTTTACTATCAAATAAATCGGTTGGATTATAAATTGGTGTTGCTAAATTCTTACTGAGTTCTTACCAAAGATCTTGAGACAGCAAATCTTGCTGATTTTATTAAAACAAAGATCCTGAGACAACATTTTCCTCTGAGGGAAATTAACTAAGTTTGGAATTGTCTCGAGAGTAGTGAGGGTTGGATCATTAAATATTTTTAAGACCAAGATAAGGTAAAACTTTCAATCAACACAGGAGTAGAGGGTTTAAAGTCTTAGTGTCAGAAGTAGGTTAACATTAATACATAAATGAAGTTACTATGAATATCGCCTAGTCGCCACATGTGGGGGAAGAGTAAGACAAGGACATTGAGATCAGCTGTGAGATTAATGAATCATGAAACAGGCTCAGAGGATCAACTTAGTTCCTTAGTACAGAACTATTAGTTTTGGTCCGACAAGATCAGTTTTCCCCAGCTGCCACAAAAAATAAGCATTGCTGGCTTGGAACTTTATGGGAGCAAATAATGATCATCTTGATTGATATCCGCTTTCTCCAATATCGTCTGCAAATTCCAGGGAGAAGAGACCGAGCTCTCTCAACGTATCTTCATAAGGCATGCCCCCAATCCAGGCAACATCCATGTAAATCTCCTCTGCACCCTCTCAATAGCTTCCACATCCTTCCTATAGTGAGGCGACCAGAACTGTGCACAGTACTCCAAGTGGGGTCTGACAAGGGTCTTAGTACAAATGTGGGCAGTGACATCTCTGTGTTCGCCCTCTCATTTGAAGGTGCCTCATTTCACTCAGAGGGTGGTGGATGAGTGGAATCAGCTACTGTTGGTGGTAGAAACCTACAGCGCAGAAAGAGGCCCTTTGGCCCATCGAGTCCGCACTGAACACAATCCCACCCAGGCCCTACCCCCATAACCCTACATATTTTACCCTCTAACCCTCGCATCTCGGGACACTAAGGGGCAATTTCTTATCATGGCCAATCAACCTAACCCGCACATGTTTGGACTGTGGGAGGAAACCGGAGCACCCGGAAGAAACCCATGCAGACACGAGGAGAATGTGCCAAGTCCGCTCAGATAGTGACCTGGAATTGAACGCGGGTCGATGGTGCTGTGAAGTCACAGAGCTAAACCACTGTGCCCCTGTTCTTCCAAAAATCCTCTTCCGTCACCTCTGCTGGGTGCAACACGATGATCCCATATTCCTGCTGACGCACTGCAGATTCTTAAACACCCAGCAGTTTTTGCAAATGCCTTTCTGACCCCACCAGAAGGCCCTGTCCCAGATCGTTGACGACGGGGACTGAGATTGCGAGTTAACCCTCAGGCTTGATCTTTGGTAGGGTTTCCACGCCGTCTCACCCCAACACAAACTGGGTCTGACGATCAGCAGTTCATAGTCACTTACTTAGTCTTCGATGCTATGCTCAGGAATAGAGAATAAACAAACCTACATTGATACACACCTAGTCACAAAGGAGTGCCCACTTCACAGCACTGCCTATTGTGTCAGGCAAGCTAACATGCAAATTTATGGAGTTAGACAATACTATTAACAAAGACTAAGCAAACACGACTGGATAATGATCAGGAAGTCATTCAGGAAGTATATTTACATTTCTAGCTGCAATTGCAGGTAGCATTAAGCCATGACTAATAATAGAGGTTTTATCAGCCCATAATCAGAATATACCAGCGATCCCCAAACGAGATACTAGGGCAGATATCCAAAAACTTGGTCAGAATGGAAGGTTGGACGATTGATTGTGGGAACCATGAGACTATTCGGCCCTTTCCGGTTCCTTGATAGGACAATTCAATTAATCCTCCCTCCTCCCCCGCTTTCTGCAATTATCCAATTGTATTTTTAATCCATAGATCTATAAACATAGACAGGGATCGCGGGTAGAGGTGGGAACATCGGGGTGGCGGCACGGGATCGTTGGGCCAAAGGGCCTGTTTCCTGTGCTGTTTTGTTCTTTGTTCTTTGTATTTTGAATGTTCCCATTGAACCCAGGCAGAGGGTATTGTACAAACTAACATCTTCCCGTGCAGGGAAATAAGAACATAAGAAATAGGAGCAGGAGTCGGCCACACAGCCCCTCGAGCCTGCCCCGCCATTCAATAAGATCATGGCTGATCTGTAGTGGTTCAGTATCACTTTCCTGCTTTCTCCCCTTAATTCCCTTGTCAATTAAAAACCTATCCACTCTTGACTTGAACATATTCAGCGAGGAAGCCTCCACCACCTCATCAGGCAGAGAATTCCAAAGATTCACCACCCTCTGTGTGAAGAAACCCCTTCGCAACTCCGATCTGAACCCCTCCCGCCTCCCTAATCTTGAGGCTGTGCTCTCTAGTCCTGCTATCTTTGCTAAGCAGGAAGAGTCTCTCAACCTCTACCCTATCCATCCCCTTCATTATCTTATACGTCCCTATAAGATCCCCTCTCAGCCTTCTAAACTCCAACGAGTATAAACCTAGCCTATTCAGTCTCTCCTCATAATCCAACGCCCTCATCTCCGGTATCAGCCTAGTGAACCTTCTCTACACCCCCTCCAAGGCCAATATATCCCTCCTCGAATGCGGCGACCAAAACTGCACACAGTACACCAGCTCACCAGCACCCTACACAGCTGCAACAGAACCTCCCTACAGAAATGCTTCCTGTGCCATCATTTCTGATACTTGCATTGTCGAACAGTCCTCACTGGTTGCTGCCACTGGAAACAGTCTCTCTGTGTTTGTACCAGTGGCGGGTAAGGTTATCCCTAGGCTCTGGGTGAGGCCCACAACACTGTTACCCACGTGCAGGGTTGCCGCTGATTTCAGCCCGTGCCGTTTCACTTCCTACCAGAACGACGAAAGTGATTAACACGTGAAACAAGGAGCTAGTGCAGTGCGCGCTGACTGTGAAAACCATACACTCCGCCTGGGTCAATATTTCTTTTGTTTTCACCATTTGAACTGTGTATATCAATATATAGATTATTATTAATATTATTATATTGATATTATTATGTTACTAATATTATTATATTAATATTTCTACGAATCATTGTGAAATATTAGGCATGCAATCAATGTATTTAATCTTATTTATTGCCCAAACTGGTAACGTGTACAAGATGTGCTCTTAGGCTGATTGGCAGAACAAATTTTCCCTAAATTGTCTCAAATTTGGTTTTTAATCCACAGATCTATAAACTTAGACAGGGATCGCGGGTAGAGGTGGGAATATCGGGGTGGCGGCGTGGGCTCGTTGGGCCGAAGGGCCTGTTTCCCGTGCTGTTTTGTTCTTTGTTCTAAATTCAATGAAGCGATAATCTCCCGTGATACTCGGAGAGGCACTAAACTATCTGGTATTTGGGCAGCATGGTAGCACAGTGGGTTAGCACTGCTGCTTCACAACTCCAGGGTCCTGGGTTCGATTCCCGGCTCGGGTCACTGTCTGTGTGGAGTTTGCACATTCTCCTTGTGTCTGAGTGGGTTTCCTCCGGTTTCCTCCCACAGTCCAAAGATGCGCGGGTTAGGTTGATTGGCCGTGCTAAGAAATCACCCCTTAGTGTCCACGGATGTGTAGGTTAGAGGGATTAGTGGGAGTAGGGCCTGGGTGAGATTGTGTTCGATGCAGACTTGATGGGCTGAAGGGCCTCTTTCTGCACTGTAGGGTTTCTATGATCTATGGTAAAGGTAGGGGGCTAAGCATGCCGCTTTCATGATGTGTGTCTCAGGCCGGTTTTTGAATGCATTTTCATAGACAGAACTAACACCCAATGCTGAGCTGATGCGATTGATGGAATGGTTTGTGGTCTGTACCAATGATAAAGTCCCTCCCATACACGTATCGGTGAAACCTCTTTACCCTATAAACCATTAACAAATCTTCCTGTTCAATCTATAGTCAATGATATTGATGTACTTGTTTTTATCCTACAGGTGCTTTGGTCCACCTTGTTGCCTAACGAGGGGCATACACGCGATGGGTCGTGAGAGGGCTGCTCTTGGATTTTTTTCAAGAGTATCCTAGTGCAACACGTCGTTAGTGTACGCTTGACCTGGACCATTTGATGGGCAACACGACAGCTCAGTGACTATCGCTGTGCTGTGCAGATACATGGATTTGGGACTGTGTCTGTGGGAGTTTGTGCATTCTCTCCGTGCTTGCGTGGGTTTTCTCCGGGCGCTCCAGTTTCCTCCCACGTCCCAAAGATGTGCTCTTGGGCTGATTGGCAGAACAAATTCTCCCTAAATTGTCTCAAATTTGGTTTTTAATCCATAGATCTATAAACATAGATAGGGATCACGGGTAGAGGTGGGAACATTGGGGTGGCGGCGCAGCCTCGTTGGGCCGAGGTGCCTGTTTCCTGTGCTGTTTTGTTCTTTGTTCTTTAATCTGAATCTAGCCCTTTTCGGCCTTTGAGAGGGTTCTCAAGACAGGTCTTACAATCTGTTGCTCATCTCATGGGACAAAACTACACAAACGCCAGAAGGAGAGGCGTCACAGGTTAACACCAATTCCTTAGCTGGGTCAAAATGCACCTTTAAACTCGATGAATGTAATAATCGCTTCACTCTCTTAAAAGCTTCTTTCTGGAGCACCTTCCAAAACCGATGCTAAAGCTCCTTCAGCAACAAATATCCAGTATGGGCTCCTGCTCTGCCCAAGACCGCAAGAAACTTCAAAAGATCACAAATTGAGGTATAGCCAGGATGGATTCTCGGAGGCTATTTCCCCGGGCTGAAATGGGATGTGGAGTGATGATTACTGTGTGTGTGATGTGGAGTGATGATTATTCCTACAGTCTCAATCCCAGATGAGTCCAGTTCTAACCATTTCCTCATAACCAGCACCCCCAACTCCATTTCCTTCAGCACCCATTCCTAGGGGAAAATTCCCTCCCCTCGAGTCAACACCATTCTGCTCTCCGCTGTCACTGTCTGATTTGTGAATTGCCAATCTCTGGAATTCTTCCTCGGTACTATCCCCCTGGCTTTCAGCCCCTTCCTCACTAACTCACCCTTGGCCCCTCTGTCCTTATATATGTGGAGATGCAGGCATTGGACTGGGGTTTACCCATCTGTCCTTGCAGTGACTGACCCAACTCTGATCTCCCTTTTCTTCCCAAAATCCCTGAATATGCAATCGCCTCTCAAACGTATCTTTCCCAAAACCTCACATTTCAATCTTTCCAATTAGCTTCCCGCCTCTGCCACAGTATCAAAATAATCTTCAGAATTACAAATGCCACCTTACGTGCCCACAATAAAGATAAGTGTTCCCCCTTCCCTTCGCCTATAGCCTTCACCATAGAGAGCCAATGCTCTCTAGACTTTCCCTCATCTTTTTCCGATCAGAGCTATTCAGTTATAGCCAGAGTCCCTTCAGGAAGGAGCACTCTTCATTCCTGGAGACTGTTATCTTCTTCAACTTCTCCTTTCCTTTAATTAACACACTGTCATCACCCAGGATCAAGGGGTCAACTTCCACGGTACACCATAGACACATAACTCGACATCTCCTCCCTTCTGTAACTCTCTCCTCTCCCGATTTAACCAACATCCAGTCCTCCAATTAAAGACTAATATCATCATCACCAAATCTGTATCTTCGGCAACAATTCTGACCCCTTCCCTGGCCAATAGCTCATCTCCTCATTGGCCCATGTGACCCTGAATTAACTCTCTGACCTCTTAATCTCTCCATAAGAAAACGCTTATTTCTAAACTCATAATCGTCCCCCTCTCTATCCGTGCCTCAGTTTATTTTCTGCTTAAGGGTTCTGCTTTCACCTTCTTCCCTCCTCCAATCAACATCCCATCTTCTATCATCCATAAATTAAACCCATTCCAAATACTGCTGCCTCTATCCTAAACTCTCAGCCTGTTCCATTCCCTCAAATCCCTGTGCTTGCTGATCCCCATTGGTTTCAAATTTAAAATCCATGATCAATGTTTAAATCCCCTTCTTTTCTATTATAGAATCCTTACAGTGCAAAAGAAGGCCGTTTGGCCCATCGAGACTGCACTGACTCGTCCGGGCTTATTCCCATAATCCCATATATGTACATTAGGGCCCCTGCTATTTGTAATTTTTATAAATGATCTGGATGAGGGTATTGAAGGATGGATTAGTAAATTTGCGGATGACACCAAAGTCGGAGGAGTGGTAGATAGTGAAGAAGGGTGTTATAGTTTGCAGAGAGACTTGGACAAGTTGCAGAGCTGGGCCGAGAGGTGGCAAATGGAGTTTAATGTGGAAAAGTGTGAGGTAATTCACTTTGGCAGGAATAACAAATGTGTAGAGTATAGGGCTAATGGTAGGACTCTTAATAGTGTTGATGAACAGAGGGATCTTGGTGTATATGTGCATAGATCCCTGAAAGTTGGCAATCAAGTCGATAAGGTTGTTAAGAAGGCATACGGAGTCTTAGCTTTTATTGGTAGGGGGATTGAATTTCGGAGCCGCAACGTCATGTTGCAACTGTACAAAACTCTAGTGCGGCCGCACTTGGAGTATTGTGTGCAGTTCTGGTCCCCACATTATAAGAAAGATGTGGAGGCATTGGAGAGGGTACAGAGGAGGTTTACCAGGATGTTGCCTGGTATGGAAGGCAGGTCTTATGAAGAGAGGCTGAGGGATTTGAGGTTGTTTTCGTTAGAAAGGAGGCAGCTAAGAAGAGACCTTATTGAAACATATAAGATGATTAGAGGTTTAGATAGGGTGGACAGTGATAGCCTTTTTCCTAAGATGGAGAAAGCTAGCACGAGGGGACATAGCTTTAAATTAAGGGGTGGTAGTTATAGGACGGATGTCAGAGGTAGGTTCTTTACCCAGAGGGTGGTAAGGGTATGGAATGCCCTGCCTGCTGCAGTTGTAGATGCGCCAAGTTTGGTGGCGTTTAAGAGGTTAGTAGATAAGTTTATGGATGAAAAGGGAATGGTTTAGGTTAGAGGGTCACTGCTTGTTCCTAATTGGTCGGCGCAACATCAGGGGCCGAAGGGCCTGTTCTGCGCTGTAATGTTTTATGTTCTATGATGCCGTTCTTTGCGATACCTGCTGTGTGAGCTATATAAAAAATCAACAGATTTTGGGCATGGAGCTATATTTTTGTTCACTTTGTGTAATCTTGAGGACTTTTGCAACCTTCGATTAAAATCAGATCATTTTAATTGTGCTGGTTTGTCACACTCCAAAGATATGCAGGTTAGGTTGATTGGCCGTACTAAATGGTCCCTGAGTGTCAGGGGGATTAGCAGCGAAAAGATGTGAGGTTGAAGGGGTAGAGCCTGGGATTGCGGTCAGTGCAGACTCGATGGGCCAAATGGCCTTTCTCTGCACCATAGAAATTCTATGTTCCATCCTTCAGGAACACTGCTCCAGTCTTCACGCTCTCACACCAGAGTATGAGGGATATAGATAGAGTAAACAGGGTTAAGCTTTTTCCTAGGATGGGCTCGAATAGCATGAGGAGTCATGGGCTTAGGGTGAGGGGGGTAAGGTATAATTTGGATGCTAGAGGGAGTTTTTTTCACACAGAGGGTGGTGGGGGTATGGAATGCGCTGCCAAGTAAAGTGGTGGAGTCAGGTACTCTGGAGTTATTTAAGAAATACTTAGATGGGCACATGAACAGAATGGGAATGGAGGGGTATAGAAAACTGATTTAAAATAGGAATCATGAGCCTTGGGAGTCTCTGGGAAGTGTGTAAATAGATGATGATATTGATGTACTTGTTTTTATCCTACAGGTGCTTTGGTCCATCTTGTTGTCTAACAAGGGGCATACACGCGATGGGTCGTGAGAGGGCTGCTCTTGGATTTTTTTTTGAGAGTATCCTAGTGCTTCACGTCGTTAGTGTACACTTGACTTGGACCATTTGATGGGCAACACGACAGCTCAGTGACTATCGCTATGTTGTGCAGGTACATGGATTTGGGCCTGTGTCTGTGGGAGTTTGCGCATTCTCCCCGTGCTTGCGTGAGTTTCGTCCCATGTCCCAAAGATGTGCTCTTAGGCTGACTGGCAGAACAAATTCTCCCTAAATTGTCTCAAATTTGGTTTTTAATCCATAGATCTATAAACATAGTAAGAATTTAGCAACACCAATTATTAATCCAACCAATTTATTTGATAGTAAAAAAGCGAGCTTTCAACACTCTTGTGTCTTCCTCAGGCAAGTGCAGTGTTCTGGTCTGAGGAACTCCATCAGCATTTGCCTGAGGAAGACACAAGAGTGTTGAAAGCTCACTTTTTTACTATCAAATAAATCGGTTGGATTAATAATTGGTGTTGCTAAATTCTTACTGAGTTCTTACCACCCCAATCCAACGCCGGCATCTTTACATCATGACTTCTATAAACATAGAAGGGATTGTGGGCAGAGGTGGGAACATCGGGGTGGCGGCGTGGGCTCGTTGGGCCGAAGGGCCTGTTTCCTGTGCTGTTTTGTTCTTTGTTCTTTGTTTTAGTACGTGCTAGGTAGATTACACCTGACTTTGAGAATGAGTCATTGTCATCAAGAGTTATAAACTCAGCGAGAATTGCAAAAGCCATATCGTCACTTCACGCAGAAGGGTTATAAATCTTTGGAATTCTTTATCCCGGAAGGTTGTGGGTGCTCTGTTGCAGCATAGACTCAAGATGGACGGATCTTTGGATCAGACCCAAGTCTGGATTTGATCCCAAATCTCTGGGAATTTGGCAAGGGGGTGGGAAAATGGAGTCGAAACTCAAGATCGACCATCATCCTATGCCAAATTGAGAACTGCTTCCAATTATAGAACCATAGAAAATTACAGCTCAGAAACAGGCCTTTTGGCCCTTCTTGTCTGTTGCAAACCATTTTTTGCCTAGTCCCACTGCCCTACACCAGGACCATATCCCTCCACACCCCTTTCATCCATGAACCCGTCCAAGTTTTTCTTAAATGTTAAAAGTGACCCCGCATTTATCCGGCAGCTCATTCCACACTCCCGCCACCCTCTGCGTGCAGAAACCCCTCCCTAATATTCCCATTCCCCCTTCACCCTTAACCCATGCCCTCTCGTTTTTTTTCTTCCCCAACCTCAATGGAAAAAAAGCCTGCTTGCATTCACTCTATGTCTACCCATCAAAATCTTACACACCTCTATCAAATCTCCCCTCATTCTTCTGCGCTCCAGGGAATAAAGAACAAAGAACAAAGAACAAAACAGCGCGGGAAACAGGCCCTTCGGCCCAACGAACCCACACCGCCACCCTGATGCTCCCACCTCTACCCGCGATCCCTGTCCATGTTTATAGATCTATGAGTTAACCTATTATAAAGTAACTAACATGGCGAGGTGTTTTTGTCTCTTGCTGATTCAGGGTTAGACGCTGCCTTGTAAGATCATTTTTACAGGCCTCTCCTCCAGGTGGAATTATTGAAGGAAACCCTCCCCCCCGGGGTCTCTGTCACCAGCCCTATCTGACACACTTACCCTTTCAATTAAATATCTTAGCCTTTGACCCCAGTCTGCGCCTATATCCTGAGCCACAGTTGAACTGTAAGTGTCATAGATGGTGAAAAACCGCTCCCAGTTTATTATTAATCAAGAGTGAATCACATAACAATAAGAAGCAGTGATATTTTCACACATGGTGATGATCCTTTAGATCAGATAGAGAAATCTCCTGTGATAAATCTTTGTGTAATTGTTTTTCGTGGTAATTGAGCAAAGTCTAACGTGATCATTCCTCTGACTGTCACGTTCTGGCACATCCAAATGAAGTCTGGCGTTTAGAATTGGAATTGTCTGCCTGTCCTGGGGCCTGGTGCATGTCAACCTGGTGATCTCTTCCCAGGCTGGCTGGGAAACCTTCCTGTCGCAATCCCCGGAAAGCGGGAAGGCCTGGAGGAGTTGTTCCAGGGGATGGGTCGCTGAATGGATGCTAGAGGGAGTTTTTTCACACAGAGGGTGGTGGGGGTATGAAATGCGCTGCCAAGTAAAGTGATGGAGGCAGGTACTCTGGAGTTATTTAAGAAATACTTAGATGAGCACATGAACAGAATGGGAATGGAGGGGTATAGAAAACTGATTTAAAATAAGGATCATGAGCCTTGGGAGTCCCTGGGAAGTGTGTAAATAGATGATGATATTGATGTACTTGTTTTTATCCTACAGGTGCTTTGGTCCACCTTGTTGTCTAACGAGGGGCATACACGCGATGGGTCGTGAGAGGGCTGCTCTTGGATTTTTTTCGAGAGTATCCTAGTGCTTCACGTCGTTAGTGTATGCTTGACCTGGACCATTTGATGGGCAACACGACAGCTCAGTGAGTATCGCTGTGCTGTGCAGATACATGGATTTGGGCCTGTGTCTGTGGGAGTTTGCGCATTCTCCCCGTGCTTGCGTGGGTTTTCTCCGGGTGCTCCGGTTTCCTCCCACATCCCAAAGATGTGCTCTTAGGCTAATTGGCAAAACAAATTCTCCCTAAATTGTCTCAAATTTGGTTTTTAATCCATAGATCTATAAACATGGACAGGGATCGCGGGTAGGGGTGGGAACATCAGGGTGACAGCGTGGGCTTATTGGGCCGAAGGGCCTGTTTCCCGTGCTGTTTTGATCTTTGTTTTTTGAAGCAGGAGGACCTGCAGCTTGGTGTCTGCTCTTCCAGTGCCTTTGATGAAGGTTTGACTTTGGAATGTGGTGATAGAGGGCAGTTAACTTCCTGCCCGTCCCATCACGAGACTCAACATGAACCAAGCGTATGCCGAGCATAGGATTACATTCCATAACAGGAGTCATCCCAACTTTCCGCTTCCTACCATGGAACTTAGGGCAGGAGGGGCAACGCTACCAGGGTTAAGTAAATGGGCAAAATATAGGAATAGAACATACGATTATTGTACAAATGGAGAGAGACTGCAGAATGTTACATTTTCAAAGCTCAGGATTCTTTGTTTGCATAAGAACAGCGACTCTCAGTGTCTTGTTACTCCCTGGAGAAGAATGAGGGGAGATTTGATAGAGGTGTATAAGATTTTGATGGGTGTAGATAGAGTGAATGCAAGCAGGCTTTTTCCACTGAGGCTAGGGGAGAAAAAAAAACCAGAGGGCATGGGTTAAGGGTGAAAGGGGGAATGGGAATATTAGGGAGGGGTTTCTGCACGCAGAGGGTGGTGGGAGTGTGGAATGAGCTGCCGGATAAATGCGGGGTCACTTTTAACATTTAAGAAAACCTTGGAGGGGTTCATGGATGCGAGGGGTGTGGAGGGATATGGTCCAAGGGCAGGTCAGTGGGACTCGGCAAAAAATGGTTGGGCACAGACAAGAAGGGCCAAAAGGCCTGTTTCTGAGCTGTAATTTTCTACGATTCTATGGTTTTTCCCAGTGAGGGGCTTTATTGATCTGGATAGAAATGTCAGAGTCATGTGATGATGTTAAATAAGTAGAACACTTGATGAAGATTGCATTTTCAAAAACAAACCTCCCCTTTCTCATAGCGAATAAAAAAAACATTCGCAGTTTTCCCAGCAAACAAAAGACACATTTGTACACACAATCCTGTGTGTCTGTGAATTATCCAAGTTAGCCACTATACAGCCACTATTCTCATTCATAAACGAGTTTGTTCCACTCGTCACTCACTGCCCATCCCTAACCAGCACAGTCTTTAAACTGTTCAGGTCTCTTAAAAACCCACGTGCATCTAACATTGGCCACACATCTGGGTAAAGATCCTCGTCTGGAGATCTGGAACTAAGAGTAATTTAATCCCTACAGTGCAAAAGGAGATCCTTCAGCCCATTAAGTCTGCACAGACTCTCTGCCTAGCCCCATAACTCCACATATTTACCCCACTAATCCCCCTAACCTGTACATCTTTGCTCACCAAGAGACAATTTAGAACATAGAACATTACAGCGCAGTACACGCCCTTCGGCCCTCGATGTTGTGCCGACCAGTGGAACCGACCTAATGACCCTCTCACCAAAACTATTCCAGTGCTATCCATATGCCTATCCACTGACCATTTGAACACCCTTAAAGAACTCAGTAAGGTTTCTGAGGCGCAACGTACCCTTCACAAAACCGTGTTGACTATCCCTACTCAAATTATTCCTCTCTAGATGACTATGAACCCTATCTCTTATAATCCTTTGCAAAACTTTGCCACAACAGAAGTAGGGCTCACTGGTCTATAATTTCCAGGATGGTTTCTACTCTCATTCTTGAACAAGGGGACAACATTTGCTATCCTCCAGTCTTCCGGCACTATACCTGTAGACAATGATGACATGAAGATCAAAGCCAAAGGCTCTGCAATCTCCATTTAGCACAGTCAATCTATTGAATCTTTGGACTGTGGGAGGAAACTGGAGAATCCACAGGAAACCCACGCAGACGCAAGGAGAATGTGCAAACTCCACACGGATAGTGACCAAATGCAGGGAATTGAATCCGGGTCCTTGGAGCTGTGAAGCAGCTGTGCTAACCACTGTGCCATCATACCATTTCCAAGAGTGTTGTTCCTCTGACCTTGCTATCTTGGTGACTGCTGTTACATTGCAGTTGTTAGGGACTGGGATTGACGGTAGTTCTGTATTCAATGCAGCTGGTCAGATCCCTTTCCCCCGACTGGCCAGTTGTGGTGAAGGAGGAGCTTCGCTACTTGAGCATATTTGCCTGTGGTTGTACCAATGTATCTCGTTGAGTTTTTACAACTCTGCTGTGATTGGCAATGGTGGAATCGTGGGTCATTCGAGTCAAGCATTGTAAGAACAAGATATGGTGCTCAACTCATCGATCGACAGTTCCGACGCGCCACAGCGAAAAACCGCACTGACTTCCTCAGAAGACAAACACGGGACTCAGTGGATAGAGTACCCTTCATCGTCCAGTACTTCCCCGGAGTGGAGAAGCTGCGACATCTTCTTCAGAGCCTTCAACATGTCATTGATGAAGATGAACATCTCACCAGGGCCATCCCCACACCCCAACTTCTTGCCTTCAAACAACCGAATAACCTCAAACAGACCATTGTTCGCAACAAACTCCCCAGTCTTCAGGAGAACAGTGACCACAACACCACACACCCCTGCCACAGCAACTTCTGCAAGACATGCCGGATCATAGACATGGACACCATCATCTCACGTAAGAATACCATTCACCAGGCACACGGTACATACTCTTGCAACTCAGCCAACGTTATCTACCTGATACGCTGCAGGAAAGGACATCCCAAGGCTTGGTACACTGGGGAAACCATGCAGCTGCTACAACAACAGATGAACGGATACCACTCGACAATCACCAGGCAACAACGCAGAATTGCCAATTTCCACACGTGTGAGGTTGGCCTTAACTGGGATCTTGGGTTCATCTCACACTGCATGTAACCCCCACCATTTAGCCTGGGCTTGTAAAATCTCACTAACTGTCCTAGCTTGAGACAATTCGCACCTCTTTAACCTGTGTTTATCCTTCTCTCTACTCGCACTCTTGGTATCTGTAAAGACTTGATTACCTGAAAAGTGCATCTTGTAATTGTCTCTCTCTCTGTATTGTGAAAATGATGTAGAGATGCCGGCGTTGGACTGGGGTAAACACAGCCGGAAGTCTGACAACACCAGGTTTAACAAAACACATATACTCTGTCTGAGACCAGAACTCTCCATTCTCCTGATGAAGGGGCAAACCCTGAAAGCTTGCGAGTTTACCATCAAATGAATCGGTTAGACTTAAATCTGATGTTGTCAGACTTCTTGTGAAACGTCTCCACTCACCTGATGAAGGAACAGTGCTCCGAAAGCTCGTGATTCCAAATAAACCAGTTGTGACTTTAACCTGGTGTTGTGAGACTTTTCACTCTGTCCTGTCTGAGATGTTTTTTTAGCCTCTTTTAGCACATTCAGGGTTTGTAGCCCAGCTGGAATGAGTGGCCAATGTACCCCATCCAAGATCTGGAACTTCTACATTTCAATCTTGCTTTTTTTTAGCTATCAGTTTCTCATCTTTCAATAGACCTGCTCTCACCAAAGGGTTTCTCACACCTAAATTTATCTATCTTTAATCAGGTCATCTTTTAGTCCTTTGTTCTTTGGACTTGTGGATAGTGAGGAGCATTGTCAGGCATTGCAGAAGGACATAGATATTCTGGTAGCTTGGGCAGACAGATGGCAGATGGAATTCAATCTTGATAAATGCGAGGTGATGCATTTCGGGAGAGAGAATGTAAGGGGGAGGTATATGATAAAGGGTAAACCTATTAAGAGTATAGAAACGCAGAGGGACCTGGGGGTACAGGTGAACAAGTCTCTGAAGGTGGCAGAGCAGGTGGAGAAGGTTGTGAAGAAAGTTAGCCTTTATAGGAAGGGGTATAGAGTACAAGAGCTGGCCTTTAATGTTGCAGTTGTATAGAACATTGGTTAAACCTCATTTGGAATACTGTGTCCAGTTCTGTCGTCCTACTACCGGAAGGACGTGGAGGCTCTGGAGAGAGCGCAGAGGAGGTTTACCAGGATGCTGCCTGGTATGGAAGGTCTGAATTACGAGGAGAGATTAGGCAAATTGGGGATGTTTTCCTTAGAAGATTGTAAACTTAGAGGAGATCTAAAGAGGTGTACAAGATTATGAGGGGTACATTTAGAGTAAACAGGGTTAAGCTTTTTTCTAGGATGGACTCAAATAGCACGAGGGGTCACGGGCTTAGGGTAAGGTGGGGTAAGGTATAATTTGGATGCTAGAGGGAGTTTTTTCACACAGAGGGTGGTGGGGGTATGAAATGCGCTGCCAAGTAAAGTGGTGGAGGCAGGTACTCTGGAGTTATTTAAGAAATACTTAGATGGGCACATGAACAGGATGGGAATGGAGGGGTATAGAAAACTGATTTCAAATAGGGATCATGAGCCTTGGGAGTCCCTGGGAAGTGTGTAAATAGATGATGATATTGATGTTCTTGTTTTTATCCTACAGGTGCTTTGGTCCACCTTGTTGTCTAACAAGGGGCATACACGCGATGGGTCGTGAGAGGGCTGCTCTTGGATTTTTTTCGAGAGTATCCCAGTGCTTCACGTCGTTAGTGTACGCTTGACCTGGACCATTTGATGGGCAACACGACAGCTCAGTGACTATCGCTGTGCTGTGCAGATACATGGATTTGGGCCTGTGTCTGTGGGAGTTTGCGCATTCTCCCCGTGCTTGCGTGGGTTTTCTCCGGGTGCTCCGGTTTCCTCCCACATCCCAAGGACAAAGAACAAGAACAAAGAACAAAACAGCACAGGAAACAGGCCCTTCGGTCCAACGAGCCTGCGTCGCTCCCGCATGTTCCCACCTCTACCCGCGATCCCTGTCTATGTTTATAGATTTATGGATTAAAAACCAAATTTGAGACAATTTAGGGAGAATTTGTTTTGCCAATTAGCCTAAGAGCACATCTTTGGGATGTGGGAGGAAACCGGAGCTCCCGGAGAAAACCCACGCAAGCACGGGGAGAATGCGCAAACTCCCACAGACACAGGCCCAAATCCATGTATCTGCACAGCACAGCGATAGTCACTGAGCTGTCGTGTTGCCCATCAAATGGTCCAGGTCAAGCGTACACTAACGACGTGAAGCACTAGGATACTCTCAAAAAATCCAAGAGCAGCCCTCTCACGACACATCCGTGTATGCCCCTCGTTAGACAACAAGGTGGACCAAAGCACCTGTAGGATAAAAACAAGTACATCAATATCATCATCTATTTACACACTTCCCAGGGACTCTCAAGGCTCATGATTCCTATTTTAAATCAGTTTTCTATACCCCTCCATTCCCATTCTGTTCATGTGCCCATCTAAGTATTTCTTAAATAACTCCAGAGTACCTGCCTCCACCACTTTACTTGGCAGCGCATTCCATACCCCCACCACCCTCTGTGTGAAAAAACTCCCTCTAGCATCCAAATTATACCTTACCTCCCTCACCCTAAGCCCGTGACCCCTCGTGCTATTTGAGTCCATCCTAGGAAAAAGCTTAACCCTGTTTACTCTATCTATACCCCTCATAATCTTGTACACCTCGATTAGATCTCCTCTAAGTCTACGTCTTTCTAAGGAAAACAGCCCCAATTTGCCTAATCTCTCCTCGTAACTCAGACCTTCCATATCAGGCAGCATCCTGGTAAACCTCCTCTGCACTCTCTCCAGAGTCTCCACGCTCTAAGACATGCTCTTAGGCTGATTGGCAGAACAAATTCTCCCTAAATTGTCTCAAATTTGGTCTTCAATCCATAGATCTATAAACATGGACAGGGATCGCGGGTAGAGGTGGGAACATCGGGGTGGCGGCGCGGGCTCGTTGGGCCGAAGGGCCTGTTTCCCGTGCTGTTTTGTTCTTTGTTCTTTAATTGTCTGAATTCTTTAGTTGCAGTCACATACTTTCCTGGTCTCATTTTTATCCTGAACTTTTGTGTGGAAAACAAGCCATTCCTGTATAGCATTCACTCCAGGTTCAAAATGCGCATGCAAAGTGTTTGAATCTTTGCGATGTTTTCTCTGTTCATCATTTCGATTTAGGGTGGTATATACTTTACAGCGGTCCATCCCCAGTGATTTTGAAAGTGTATCCTCTCTTCAGGCTTGTTAATTACATTTATTGAAAAGTTTTGCCGTAGTAAGTGGAAGAAGTGCTGGTGTAACCATGTATCATTTCACTGGAAGCAGAGGATTCACTGCAACTGTTTTACTTCCTCAGTAATTTACTTGCAATGTTTGTTTACGTTTCTTTCATACTTTCATTTCTGCTTTTCTTTAATCCTCTCTGCAGCCAGTATTTCACTGCAGCGCTTCCTTGACCCTTTCTCAGCAGATTTGAACCTTCCTGTCTTCCCTTTTCTACATCATCCCCAGGGTTGGAAAATATATTTTTCTCCGCACAATATTTCACAGGACAACGATCCATGTCTTGTCCCAGTGAGACCCTTTATTGAACTGGGTAGTGTTTGCCTCATAGCAGAGTCACTTAGTAAAGATAGTATTTTCAAATCCCAAACGTTCCCTCTTTTCATACTGAATAGAAGATACAAACGTCCCCATTTTTCCAAGGAAACAGATGATACATTTGCATGTACAATCCTAAATGTCTGTGAGTTACCCAAATTAAATTGTTCTTCACAAATGGAATATTGCAAAGCAATCATAAAAAATTGTCACCATGCAGATGCAGCAGGTAATTAGGGTCTTATTACAGGGGGATGGAATATAATTCTGGGGAAGTCTTGATACAACTATAGAAAATATTGGTGAGGCTGCATGGGAGAACTATGAACAGTTTTGACCCCCTTATTTCAAGATGGAGATTGGGAAGCAGTTTAGGGACGGTTCACTGGGTTAATTCCTCGGATGAAGGGGTTAGCCTGTCAAGACATTTCGCTGAGTAGGTTGGGCCTTTATTTATTGCAATTGGTAATTGAAGGCACAGTGAGAAGTCTCACAGCATCAGGTTAGAGTCCAACGGATTTGTTTGGAATCACAAACTTTGGGAGCGCTGCTTCTTCATCAGATGAGTGGAGGTATGTTCACAAACACGGCATCCCAAGGGTCTATAGTCTGTACCCAATATAGTTGGACCTCAGAGGTTTAAAGTCTGTATCAAGTACAGTCAGACACCACATGTCAACAGTCTGTATCTAGTGCAGTCAGACACCAGACATCAATAGTCTGTACCTAGCACAGTCAGACACTAGAGGTCAACAGTCTGTATCTAGGACAGTCAGACACTAGAGGTCAACAGTCTGTATCTAGGACAGTCAGACACTAGAGGTCAACAGTCTGTATCTAGGACAGTCAGACATGAGAGGGCAACAATCTATAGCTAGTACAGTCAGACACCAGACATCAACAGTCTGTATCTAGAACAGTCAGACACTAGAGGTCAACAGTCTGTATCTAGTACAGTCAGACACCAGAGGTCAACAGTCTGTATCTAGGACAGTCAGACACCAGAGGTCAACAGTCTGTATCTAGGACAGTCAGACACCAGAGGTCAACAGTCTGTATCTAGTACAGTCAGACACCAGAAGTCAACAGTCTGTATCTAGTACAGCCAGACACTAGAAGTCAACAGTCTGTATCTAGGACAGTCAGACATGAGAGGTCAACAGTCTACAGCTAGTACAGTCAGACACCAGACATCAACAGTCTGTATCTAGGACAGTCAGACACTAGAGGTCAACAGTCTGTATCTAGTACAGTCAGACACTAGAGGTCAACAGTCTGTATCTAGGACAGTCAGACACTAGAGGTCAACAGTCTGTATCTAGGACAGTCAGACACCAGAAGTCAACAGTCTATATCTAGCACAATCAGACACTAGAGGTCAACAGTCTGTATCTAGTACAGTCAGACACGAGAGGTCAACAGTCTATAGCTAGTACAGTCAGACACTAGACATCAACAGTCTGTATCTAGGACAGTCAGACATGAGAGGTCAACAGTCTACAGCTAGTACAGTCAGACACCAGACATCAACAGTCTGTATCTAGGACAGTCAGACACTAGAGGTCAACAGTCTGTATCTAGTACAGTCAGACACTAGAGGTCAACAGTCTGTATCTAGGACAGTCAGACACTAGAGGTCAACAGTCTGTATCTAGGACAGTCAGACACCAGAAGTCAACAGTCTATATCTAGGACAATCAGACACTAGAGGTCAACAGTCTGTATCTAGTACAGTCAGACACGAGAGGTCAACAGTCTATAGCTAGTACAGTCAGACACTAGACATCAACAGTCTGTATCTAGGACAGTCAGACACTAGAGGTCAACAATCTGTATCTAGTACAGTCAGACACCAGAGGTCTACATTGAATTTGGTACGGTCAGACCCTGGAATCAGTTGTTTTATACACACTGAGATCCATTGAAGGAGGGTCAATTTACAACAAAACCCACTGAGGTTCACTTGGAAAATTAACAATGACAATAATAATTTGCCCCAGACGATGCAGCTGGAAGGTCACAGCACTGGCCATGGGGAGTCTGAAGGATGAGTCACTGGGGAGTGACAGTGTCATAGATAATTTCACCACAGAACAAAGACACACAGTCTTTCAGAAACGCAATGCTTTGTGCAGTTTGTGTATAATAACCGAACCCAACTGTGTGGGCGAGGAAATGGGAGAGAGAGAATGGAAATATTCGAGACACAAATCAGAGATAGAGATTAAAGTTCTGAATCCTGAATTCACTTTATTATTATCCGAATGGAAATTTATTTCCAAGGCCTTGTTTGTTTGTGAAAATAATATATAAATAAACAGCAACAATACAAGAAATAAAATTGTCCTGTCACAGAAATCTAATAAATGAAATAGGGATTAAAAATAATGAAAGTAGTGAGTCCCAGCCAGAGTATATACCCTCATCCATACATTCAACTTCTGTTAAAGTTCTGACTAAGGATAGCACACAGATCAGAAAATCCCACCTGAGGAGTGCAAACATTTCCATTATCCGCCTCTCTCCCACTCCCATTCCCTGGTGGACGGGCGGTAGAATTCCGATGGTTAGCTTTCAGTGAATGATCCACAGAACCATAGAAAATTACAGCACAGAAACAGGCCTTTCGGCCCTTCTTGTCTGTGCTGAACCATTTTTTGCCTCATCCCACTGACCTGCACTTGGACCATATCCCTCCACACCCCTCTCATCCATGAACCCGTCCAAGTTTCTCTTAAATGTTAAAAGTGACCCTGCATTTACCCAGCAGCTCATTCCACACTCCCATCACTCTCTGTGTGAAAAACCCCCGCTAATATTTCCTTTAAACTTCTCTCCTTTCACCCTTAACCCATGCCCTCTGGTTTGTTTTCTCCCCTAGCCTCAGTGGGAAAAGCCTGCTTGCATTCACTCTATCTACACCCATCAAAATCTTATTCACGTCTATCAAATCTCCCCTCATTCTTCTACACTCCAGGGAATAAAGTCCTACCCTATTCAATCTCTCTCTGTAACTCAGCTTCTCAAGTCCCGGCAACATCCTTGTGAACTTTCTCTGCACTCTTTCAACCTTATTTACATCCTTCCTGTAACTAGGTGACCAAAACTGTACACAATGCTCTAAATTCAGCCTTACCAATGCCTTATACAACCTTAGCACAACACTCCAACTTTTATATTTGATACTCCGGTTTATAAAGGCCAATGTACCAAAAGGACTCTTTACGACTCTATCCACCTGTGATGCCACTTTTAGGGAATTCTGTATCTGTATTCCCAGATCCCTCTGTTCATCTGCTCTCTTCAGAGATCTACCATTTAGCCTGTATGTTCTACTTTGGTTTGTCCTTCCAAAGTGCGATACCTCACACTTGTCTGCGTTAAATTCCATTTGCCATTTTTCAGCCCATTTTTCTGGCTGGTCCATATCCCTCTGAAAGCTTCCTCAGTGTCCACTACACCTCCAATCTTTGTACCATCAGCAAATTTGCTGATCCAATTTACCACATTATCATCCAGATTATTGATACAGATTACAAACAACAGTGGACCCAGCACCGATCCCTGTGGCACTCCACTAGTCACAAGTCTCCACTCAGAGAAGCAATCCTCCACAACCTCTCTCTGGCTTCTTCTTTTGAGCCAGTGTCTAATGCAATTTACTACCTCCCTATGTATACCTAGTGGTTGAACCTCCCTAACTAACCTCCCATGAGGCACCTTGTCAAAGGCCTTGTTTAAAATCCAGGTAGACAATATCCACCGTCTTCCCTTCATCCACTTTTCTGGTAACCTCCTCAAAAAACTCTAATAGATTTGTCAAACATGACCTACCATGCACAAAGCCATGTTGACTCTTCCTAATAAGTCCCTGTCTCTCCAAATATTTGTAGGTCCTATCCCTTATCACACCTTCCAATAACTTGCCCACCACCGACATCAAACTTACACCATTAACAGGTTATCAGAAGGCTGTCCTCAGCCCAGGTCTCCTCCCACAATGCCTCAGAATCCTCCCCAGTAAGGAGCCATTACTGTGGGATAGCAAGATGGCGGCTGATCACCTTGATTTCCAGGCAGGATTTGACTCTTCCTCTCCCACTATCCGTGTGCCAAATATCCAGCTTGAACTTCGCAATCGGAAGATGGATCTCCCTCTTCTTCTCCATCCTCATCCAGTAATACTGGATCTCAGAGTTATTGGTGATGCAAGATGGAGTGATTCCGGCGAGTCAATGCTTTAATGAGCATTTATGAGATGTTAATAAAGCACATGTTGCTCGGCAGCGGGATAACGGAACCGCCATTAACCCGCCATTGAGAGATCGGCACATTGACTTTACACTGATGGGTTTCTGACTTTTTCTCTGCCGCTAAATTCTTCTTTCCCACTCTTCAGGAAAACTGCAGCGGGCAAGATGGAAGAATTCCATTCCATGTGTCCATTTTAGACCAGGTAGGGGAGGCGACGGCCTAGTGGTATTATTGCTGCAAAATTAATCCAGAAACTCAGTACGAACAGTAGGTGTATTGGGGGCTACTGGGTGAGTTGGAACATTGAGTGTATTGGGGGATACTGGGTGAGTTGGCACAGTGGGTGTATTGGGGGATACTGGGTGAATTGGCACAGTGGGTGTAATGGGGGATACTGGGTGAATTGGCACAGTGGGTGTATTGGGGGATACTGGGTGAATTGGCACAGTGGGTGTATTGGGGGATACTGGGTGAATGGCACGGTGGGTGTATTGGGGGATACTGGGTGAATTGGCACAGTGGGTGTTTGGGGATACTGGGTGAGTTGGCACAGTGGGTGTATTGGGGGATACTGGGTGAGTTCACAGTGAGTGTATTGGGGGATACTGGGTGAATTGGCACAGTGAGTGTATTGGGGGATACTGGTGAATTGGCACAGTGGGTGTATTGGAGTATACTGGGTGAATTGGCACAGTCGGTGTATTGGGGGATACTGGGTGAGTTGGAACAGTAGGTGTATTGGTAGATACTGGGTGAGTTGGCACAGCGAGTGTATTGGGGGATACTGGGTGAGTTGGCACATTGGGTGCATTGGGTATACTGGGTGAATTGGCACAGTGGGTGTAATGGGGGATACTGGGTGAATTGGCACAGTGGGGTGAATTGGGGATACTGGGTGAATTGGCACAGTGGGTGTATTGGGGTATACTGGGTGAGCTGGCACAGTGGGTGTATTGGGGGATATTGGGTGAGTTGGAACATTGAGTGTATTGTGGATACTGGGTGAATTGGCACAGTGGGTGTATTGGGGAATACTGGGTGAATTGGCACAGTGGGTGTATTGGGGTATACTGGGTGAGTTGAGACAGTGGGTTTATTGGGGATTAGTGGGTGAGTTGGCACAGTGGATGTATTGGGGGATACTGGGTGAATTGGCACAGTGGGTGTATTGGGGGATCCTGGGTGAGTTGAGACAGTGGGTGTATTGGGGTATACTGGGTGAATTGGCACAGTGGGTGTATTGGGGGATACTGGGTGAATTGGCACAGTGGGTGTATTGGGGGATACTGGGTGAGTTGGCACAGTGGGTGTATTGGGGGATACTGGGTGAGTTGGCACAGTGGGTTTATTGGGGGATACTGGGTGAGTTGGCACAGTGGGTGTATTGGGGGATACTGGGTGAGTTGGCACAGTGGGTGTATTGGGGGATACTGGGTGAATTGGCACAGTGGGTGTATTGGGGGATACTGGGTGAGTTGGCACAGTGGGTTTATTGGGGGATACTGGGGAGTTGGCACAGTGGGTGTATGGGGGATACTGGGTGAGTTGAGACAGTGGGTGTATTGGGGGATACTGGGTGAGTTGGCACAGTGGGTATATTGGGGGATACTGGGTGAATTGGCACAGTGGGTGTATTGGGGGATACTGGGTGAATTGGCACAGTGGGTGCATTGGGGATTACTGGGTGAGTTGGCACAGTGGGTTTATTGGGGGATACTGGGTGAGTTGGCACAGTGGGTGTATTGGGGGATACTGGGTGAATTGGCACAGTGGGTGTATTGGGGGATACTGGGTGAGTTGAGACAGTGGGTGTATTGGGGGATACTGGGTGAATTGGCACAGTGGGTGTACTGGGGGATACTGGGTGAGTTGGCACAGCGGGTGTATTGGGGGATACTGGGTGAGTTGGCACAGTGCATTTAAGGGTGATGGGTGAAGGGTATGTCTTTACCAAATATTGAAAATTGGTGGGTGAAGTCTGGGGCTAACACCAGGGATATCCATTTGGTGATGAGCCATTTTCTTTCAGAAGGCAGTGAGTCACAAGGATGGATGTGTTGGATAAGTAATGGACAGGCCTTGGCGATGAAATCTCCAGGAATCCACTTACTCTCTGGTGGTGGCCTTACTGAACAGGTTGGGTAGCTCTATCAGTGCATTCACTTCGACTTTCTAACACATAACCAGAGTTGACTTGGTAGGAGCACAATATCCCCTAAGGCAGAAGTTATCGGTTCAAGTTCCACTCCAGAGGGGTTATATATTTAAGTAGTTGCATGATTGCTTTAAGAATAGGTCACATGATTTGATGGTGATGTGTTTCAGACGTTTCTGTTTTTAGTTTCAGTTTACCGAGTCACTGAGGTGTACAGCACAGGAAAGGCCCTTTGGCCCATCACACCTATCCCAACAATAACTACCGCTAAAGGCACACCACTCCCATCTCTTTTAATAAACCTGTTGTGTGTTACTTTGAATCTATGTGTGCAAACTACATCTTTTTCCTCAGAGTCCCACAACTCTGAGCTGACCTTCCTCAAGGGATGCGCTGCCCAGAGTATACCTCTTTTCCATCGAATCCTTAAACTGAAGCTCGGCCTGGTGCCTCGGCTGTGAGTTATCTCTGCACTATTTGAAGAAGAGTTGGGAGTTATCTCCGGAATTCTGGCCAAGGGTGATCTCTTCCACCAGGGTGAATATAAAACGATGATCAGGTCAGGATGGAAGGGGTTTGCTGAGTGAGCACTGACTGCAACATTCCCTACATTACAGCAGTGACTACACTCCAGAAGTACTTCATTGGCTGGAAAGGGTTTTGGGATGTTGTGAGGTTGTGAAAGGTGCTATATAAATACAATTCTTTCTTTGAATCACTCAAACTAAAGTTACCCTATTGCTATGAACGAGAGGCCAGTCCTGCTGTCAGTTAGAGTGTTAGAGTGGACTGGCCCTGCACAGTATAACTTTTCTAACCTGGGCAATCCTACACAGGAAGCATACTGGTTAAAGTTCCCGTTGAATAGGTTCAGATATTAGCTGGGATTCTCTGACCTCGTCCCACAGCTGGGATCTCCGATCTTGCCCTGGGGCTGGGATTCTCCGACCTCACCCCAGGGCTGGGATTCTCCAAGTCGCCCGGACTGGGATTCTCCGACCTCACCACGTGGCTGGGATTGCTGAGCTTTTCTGGGGACTGGGATTCCTGACCTCACCCGGGGCTAGGATTCTCCGACCTCGCCCAGGCTGGGATTCTCTGACCTCGTCCTTGGCTAGGATTCACTGATTTGGCCTGTGGCTGGAATTCTCCAAGCTTTCCTGGGCTGGGATTCTCCGACCTCGCCGCAGACTGGGATTCCTGACCTCGCCCGCGACTGGGATTCTCCAACATCAGCCGCAGCTGGAAATCAGTGGAATAAGTGTGAAGGAAATCAAACCTCTTGTTTTGTGTATTATCGTCAATAACCAGGAGGTTCCTTTCTTGGATTTTATCCTCCAGTTTCCGTTCATTAAGGACAGGACTGCTAGCCTATCCACGTGCGGGTTTTGGCATTTTTGTTGGTGAAAGTTGGACATCACAGAGCTCTGATTCTCCATCCAGGACATGTGCTGTGTGAACTGGAACGCCCCCGAGACACAAAGCAGACTGTTTACTGAGGCCTTGCTCCAACTCACTGCATTGGAGCCAAACTGAACTGGCACCCAGAGCACAGAGAGACTGCAGTCGAGAGCGAAGACTGGAATAAACACACTTCAACTGCTTACCATGTGCTTTTTCATCCGAACCAGCTGTTACTGAAAAACCAGATCACGGGGGAAAAGGCACAGAGAGAAAAGGAACGAGAGAGAGAAAGAGAGACGAGACAGATGGGGAGATCAAAGAGAAATTGGATGAGAATATAGGAGGGTTACCAACTTAAAAAAAAACTCGCAGGTGGAGGATGTGGTCAAGAATGGTACAGTGTACTGGCCTTCATTAATTGAGGGATTGAGTTTAGGAGTCGGGAGTTATTGCTGCAACTTTATAAGATCCTTGTCAGACCCCACTTGGAGTACTGTGCGCAGTTCTGGTCGCCTCACTATAGGAAGGATGTGGAAGCTATTGAGAGGGTGCAGAGGAGATTTACAAGGATGCTGCCTGGATTGGGGGGGCAGGTCTTATGAGGATAGGTTGAGAGAGCTAGGTCTCTTCTCCCTGGAGAGATGAAGGTTGAGAGGCGATCTGATAGAGGTTTATAAAATGTTGCGAGGAGTAGATAGGGTGGATTCTCAGAGGCTATTTCCCAGGGCTGAAATGGTCGCTACGAGAGGATACAGGTTTAAGGTGCTGGGGAGCAAATGCAGAGGAGATGTCAGGGATAAGTTTTTCACTCAGAGGGTGGTGAGTGAGTGGAATCGACTGCTGTCAGTGGTGGTGGAGGCAAACTCGCTGGGGTCTTTTAAGAGACTTCTTGATGAGTACGTGGGATTTAATGGGATTGAGGGTTATAGATAGGCCTGGTAGGTAGGGATATGATCGGCGTTACTTGTAGGCCGAAGGGCTACAGTGCTGTAGTGTTCTATTAGAAATAGTAGACATCAAGAGCGAGATCACTTAGACAGTAATGGGCAATAAAACAGGATGGGGGGGGCGGGGGGCGGCTCACCATCCCCTTCACAACCACATTGCAGTCACCGCCAATTTTTAAAGGGACCTGCCTCCAGGTGTCCAAATAAGTGCCTGATTCAGGCGTCGGGCCCCTTTTTTATCTTTTATCTGAAATTCCATTCAACACCGGAATCTTGCCAGTCCCAGCCCCTCACCCAGCACTGGCCATGGGTTTGAGCAGTCAGTGAGATCACTTCAGTTACATTCAGAGTGGCAGCTGGAGCCTGGGGTGGACACAGGGATTGTCTACGTGTGGAATTCACTGCGCAAGCCTGACCTTAGCTTCAGCAAGGGGATCCGAGCCAGGCTTGTTGACGAATATCAGGCCTACAGGGTCAATGACCTCATCTCTCTGACTGTGGCACCGAACCCTCTTCCAGTGCATGCCCTCTCCGAACCCACCAGCTGGCCAGACATCCCCCTGTGAGGAGGTAATAGGGATCAGAATGGAAGTGCCATCCCTTAGAGCTCAAATTGAGATGCTAGGAATACAAGTGTCAGGAGCAGGAGGAGATTCAGATCCTCAGAGTTTTCCTCCCAACCGGATCAACACAGATTATTATCTCAGCTCCACATGTCTCTCGCTGATCCAGATCCCTTCACATTCTCACCCACAAAGCGGTTGGACCAATACACATTGGCAACTGAGAAAAACGTATTTCTTATTGCAATAAATAAAACCCTGAGATGAAACCCTGAGGGAGGCATGGTAGCACAGCGGGTTAGCACTGACGCTTCACAGCTCCAGGGTCCTGGGTTCGATTCCCGGCTCAGGGCACTGTCTGTGTGGACATTCTCCTCGTGTCTGCAAGGGTTTCCTCCGGGTACTCCGGTTTCCTCCCAGAGTCCAAAGATGTGCAGGTTAGGTTGATTGGACACGCTAAGGAATTGCCCCTTAGTGTCCAGGGATGCGTAGGTTAGAGGGATTAGTGGGTAAAATATGTAGGGATATACAAAGAACAAAGAACAACACAGCACGGGAAACAGGCCATTTGGCCCAACGAGCCCACGCCGCCGTCCTAACATCTTAATGACATATCCTTGACTTTAGGCTATGCCTATTGTTGAAGATTCCCATATAGGGACCAATATAGGGAGAATTTGTTACCCAATCAGCCTAAGAGCACATTTTTGGGATGTGGGAGGAAACCGGAGCACCCGGAGGAAACCCACGCAAGCACGGGGAGAATGCGCAAACTCCCACAGACACAGACCCAAATCCATGTATCTGCACAGCAACAGTGATAGTCTCTGAGCTGTCATGTTGCCCATCAGATGGTCCAGTTTAAGCATACACTGACGACGTGAAGCACTAGGCAACTCCTGGAGCAACCTCCAAGAGCAGCTCTCGCACGACATGCCGCATGCATGCCCCTTGTTGGTCAACAAGGTGGACCGATATGGGGGTAGGGCCTGGGTGGGATTGTGTTTGGTGCAGACTCGATGGGCCAAAGGGCCTCTTTCTGAACTGTAAGATTCTATGATTCTATGAATTAATAGGGTAATTAATGTGACCCTCAGATAACACACCCTTAAAGGCACCACACTACCACACTCCTGCCCCTTTAACTCCAGAATCCACCAGTGGAGGATCAAAGAACAGGAAGAGCAAGGCAAACAAGGACAACGGGAATTCCCCTGGGAAAACCTCGCTGTACATTTAGTCCGTCTGGAGAGTCCCAGGCTCTGTGATTGGCTCCTCAAAGAGCCAGAGCAGATAGAGGCGGATCCACGAATCCACTGCTTAGCTGCTCCTCGATTTATTACATTGGCGACGAGGAAAAACTCATCGTAAATTGTATTTAGATGGGGAGGATGCTTGAGCATCAAGAATACGAAGAAACAAGGTCATACACACATTAGAAAGTTGATTCCTCAGTCACTACAACCAGCGATTGTTCTGCTCCCTCATTCTCAACGGGAACCCTAGTGACCAATTGTGGCAAATTCCGATTTACTGCAGGGATTGCTTGTTGACCCTGTGTCACTGTTCTCCCCCTCAGATGGTCTACATGTTATTTGGGATGATAGCCTTGCATTCCCATGGTATAGGACACCACTCCTGTTCTCTCCACAATCTTACCAGCCACCTATACACGCTGCAAAGTTTTGGACCATAACAGAATTCTTAACCTGGAACACTCTGGGTGCAATCTTCCCACAAAAGCTCGAAGTGTTCCCAGAAAGGACACAAAGCCGTTTAAGTCTGAGTGACAGGATTAACATGTCGCCAGGGGGAATCAGAGGCCCCTAGATGGTCGGGGGTGGGGGGTGGCCGGACACTGCCTGTGGGAACTTTCTAATCGAAATTTCCAATAAAAAATACTTAGATGGGGCACATGAACAGAACGGGAATGGAGGGGTATAGAAAACTGATTTAAAATAGGGATCATGAGCCTCGGGAGTCCCTGGGAAGTGTGTAAATAGATGATGATATTGATGTACTTGTTTTTATCCTACAGGTGCTTTGGTCCACCTTGTCGTCTAACGAGGGGCATACACACGATGGGTCATGAGAGGGCTGCTCTTGGATCTTTTTCGAGAGTATCCTAGTGCTTCACGTCGTTAGTGTACGCTTGACCTGAACTATTTGATGGGCAACACGACAGCTCAGTGACTATCGCTGTGCTGTGCAGGTACATGGATTTGGGGCCTGTGTCTGTGGGAGTTTGCGCATTCTCCCCGTGCTTGCGTGAGTTTTCTTTGGGAGCTCCGGTTTCCTCCCACATCCCAAAGATGTGCTCTTAGGCTAATTGGCAAAACAAATTCTCCCTAAATTGTCTCAAATTTGGTTTTTAATCCATAGATCTATAAACATAGACAGGGATCACGGGTAGAGGTGGGAACATCAGGGTGGCGGCGCGGGCTCGTTGGGCCGAAGGGCCTGTTTTGTTCTTTGTTTTTTTCTTTGAAAACATTTTGACATACGTGTGTACCTTGTTTCTTTGTATTCTCGACACTCAAGTCTCCTCCCTTGCTAACTGCGATTCACAATAAGTTTTTCCTCATCGCCAGTGTGATAAAACACAACACGGCTCAAAGATTTTATTTGTGTAAATAAATAATTATACATACAAAAGGTCAGATTGAAGTCATTACTGAGCAACTCCCCCAACTACAGGAGCTCCTCCTCCAGCCAAGGTGTGTACTCTCACTCCTGATTGGCTCATTTTCAACCCATAGTGCCCAGCCCGATCACATGGCCCTCAGGTACCACCCCGTTAAAGGGCCATGCTCCCATGGGGGCAGAGGAGTGGGGAACTAGAACAAAGGGATATAATTTTAAAATGAGAGGTCTACTATTTCATACAGAGATAAGGAGAATTATTTCCTCTCTGTGGGTTATTAGTCTGTGGAATTCTCTTCCCAAGAGGCTGGGTCATTGAATACGATAAGACTGAGTTAGAGAGAGTGCAGATCACGATTCGAACTCATTGATCACCAAGCCCATTTGTCCTGGGGAGAGGAGGTTGGATGAGAGGCTACTTTCTTTTGATGTGCCCTTTGAGAGATCCCTTTGCTCCTCCAATTCCAGCCTCTTCAGCATTCCCATTGCTCCACCACCAGCAGCCATGGATAACCATGGTGTGAATTGGCAATGCGACCACCAGTGTTCACCATCCAATCAGCAATGACCATCTCGTCTCTAAAGGGACAAAGATCGCTGAGCACAATGCATTCTGGATAATCTCTGTATCTCCATAACCTCAACATACACTCACGCACACACACACACACACACTCACACACACATACACACACACACAAACACACTCACACACACACACACACACACGCACACACACACCATACACACACACACATACACACACACACACACACACACACAGCATACACACACAACACCCACACAACATACCATATCCACACTCATACACCACACACACTTACACACGCACAACACACAACACACACACATACACACGCACACACACACACATAACCTACACACGCACACACACACACACACACACACACACAAGACATACACACACACACTCTCACACAACATACACATATCCACACTCATACACACACACACACTCACACACGCACACACATACCACGCACAACACACACAAAACACACACACACACACACTCACACACATAACCTACACACGCACACACACATACACACTAATGGGCACACATGCGCTCACACACACATGCACACATACACACACGCTCATACACACACACACTCACACACATGTACACACACAAACACGCACACACACACTCTCAGACACACGCATACATACAAACATGCACACATGCCATACACACACACACACACACACACACACACACACACACACACACAAACATCCTTGGAACTGTGCACCAGCGTGCCGCCACCTCTGCTGAGTTTGTGTTACCAGTGGGATGGGAGGCAAGAGAGGAGATTGCAGAGCCTCTGGCTCTGATCTTCAGGTCCTCGTTGGTTACGGGTGTGGTTCCGGAGGACTGGAGGATAGCGAATGTGGTCCCATTGTTTAAGAAGGGGAAGCGAGACCTTCCAGGGAATTATAGGCCAGTGAGTCTTACTTCTGTTGTGGGCAAGGTATTGGAGAGAATTATTAGGGATAGGATTTATAGTTATTTAGAGAGAAATGAATTGATTTGGGATAGTCAGCATGGTTTCGTGAAGGGTAGGTCATGCCTTACTAACCTCATTGAGTTTTGTGAGAAAGTGACCAGAGAGGTGGATGGGGGTAAGGCGGTTGATGTAGTATATATGGACTTTAGTAAGGCGTTTGATAAGGTGGCCCATGGAATACTTCTACAGAAAATGCAGATGTGTGGAATAGAGGGTGATTTAGCTAATTGGATTAGGAATTGGCTGGCAGATAGAAGACAGAGGGTGGTGGTTGATGGGAGATATTCATCGTGGAGTTCGGTGACAAGTGGTGTGCCTCAGGGGTCTGTTTGGGGGCCCCTGCTGTTTGTAATTTTTATAAATGATCTGGATGAGGGTATTGAGGGATGGATCAGTAAATTTGCAGATGACACTAAAGTTGGTGGCGTGGTAGATAGTGAAGAGGGGTGTTATAGTTTACAGAGTGACTTGGACAAGTTGCAGAGCTGGGCCGAGAGGTGGCAAATGGATTTTAATGTGGAAAAGTGTGAGGTAATGCACTTTGGCAGGAACAATAAATGTGTAGAGTATAGGGCTAATGGTAGGGCTCTTGATAGTGTTGAGGAACAGAAGGATCTTGGTGTATGTGTCAATAGATCCCTGAAAGTAGGCAGTCAAGTGGATAAGTTGTTAAGAAGGCATATGGAGTCTTAGCTTTTATTGGTAGGGGGATTGAATTTAGGAGCCGCAGCATCATGTTGCAACTGTACAAAACTCTAGTGCGGCCGCACTTGGAGTATTGTGTGCAGTTCCGGTCGCCACATTATAAGAAAGATGTGGAGGCATTGGAGAGGGTACAGAGGAGGTTTACCAGGATTTGCCTGGTATGGAGGGCAGGTCCTATGAAGAGAGGTTGAAGGATTTGAGGTTGTTTTCGTTAGAAAGGAGGCGGCTAAGAGGGGATCTTATTGAAGCATATAAGATGATTAGAGGTTTAGATAGGGTGTACAGTGATAGCCTTTTTCCTAGGATGGAGAAAGCTAGCACGAGGGGACACAGCTTTAAATTAAGGGGTATGAGTTATAGGACGTATATCAGAGGTAGGTTCTTTACTCAAAGAGTGATTAGGGAGTGGAATGCCCTGCCTGCAGCTGTGTAGATGCGCCAAGTTTGGTGGCGTTTAAGAGGTTAGTTGATAAGTATATGGAAGAGAAGGGAATGGTTTAGTTTGGAGGGGCATTGCTTTTTATTTTGGTCGGCACAACATCGAAGGCCGAAGGGCCTGTTCTGTGCTGTATTGTTCTATGTTCTATGTTCTATGTTCTATGATATATTCAGAGATAGTGGTGACAGTGTTTGGGACATCTGTAAGGTATCATTCAGTGAGAATGACTGGGACGGGCTGGTATTTAACTAGCCTGTGAGACAGCGCTCCCAATGTTCACACAAAGCCTCTCCCTATATATTATTAAGGAAGGTTAACAGAGCTGGATTGCATTGATCATTTCCAGTTTCTTAGGCCTTTTGAGGTTCTGGCTTTTTGCAGCAATTGACACAACCGAGTAACTCACAGTCTTTACGTTCTCAAGTCTTACATTAATGCAGCAGATAATAAAGAAAGCAAATGGAATGCTGGCATTTATAACTAAAGGAGTAGAATATAAAGGTAAGGAAATATAGTTACAACTATACAAGGCATTGGTGAGGCCGCAGTTTTAGAACATAGAACATAGAACAATACAGCACAGAACAGGCCCTTCGGCCTTCGATGTTGTGCCGACCAAAATAAAAAGCCCCTTTTGGTCCCCTTATTTGAGGAAAGATGCAGTGGATTGGAGGCAGTTCAGGGGAGGTTCTCTAGATTGATTCCAGCGATGAGAGGGTTTATTATTTAAAGAGAGATTGAACAGTTTAAGCCGATACTCTCTGGAATTCAGTAAAATGAGGGGAGATCAAATTGAGATATACAAGATGATAAAAGCTATGGATAAAGTATCGTGAAGTGGATGCTTCCTCTTGTGGGACATTCAAGGATAAGAGATCATGGTCTTAGGATAAGGGGCAGCAAATTTAAAACAGGGTTGAGAGAAGATATTTCTCCCAAAGGGTTGTGAGTGTGTGGAATTTGCTACCTCAAAGTGCGGTGGATGCTGGAATAGAGAGTAAATTTAAGGAGGAGTTAGATTTTTAATTGATAGCGGGTTGAAAGGTTATAGAGAGAAGGCAGGAAAATGGGATGAGGAGCATATCAGTCATGATTGAATTGTGGGCTGTACTCAATGTGCCGAATTGTCTAATTCTGCTTCTATATTCACGAACTTATGGATTAATGTCAATGGAACTGAGCAGGAAAGTTTGGAGTCTCTTTTTTGTCCAGAACATTCTCTGATTTCCCATTCATACCAACTGAGGTGTCAGCTGACGGCAACTTCCAGCAGAAAGCTTCCCTCACCAGGGAGGCACGGTGGCACAGTGGTTAGCATTGCTGCCTCCCAGCTCCAGGGTCCAGGGTTCAATTCTGGCCTCGGGTCACTGTGTAGAATTCACACATTCTCCCCTGTCTGCATGGGGCTTTCTCCCACAGTCCAAAGATGTACAGGTCTGGCGGATTGACCATGCTAAATTGCCCTTTAGTGTTCCAGCATGTGTAGATTAGGGGGATTAGCCATGATAAATGCAGAGGGTGATGAGGGGAGGGCCAGGGTGAGATGCTGTTTGAGCGGCAGTGGGTTAGCACTACTGCTTCACAGCTCCAGGGTCCCAGGTTCGATTCCCGGCTCGGGTCACTGTCTGTGTGGAGTTTGCACATTCTCCTCGTGTCTGCGTGGGTTTCCTCCGGGTACTCCGGTTTCCTCCCACAGTCCAAAGATGTTGCGGGTTAAATTGATTGGCCACGCTAAGAAATTGACCCTTAACGTCCAGGGAAGCATAGATTAGAGAGATTAGTGGGTATAATATATAGGGATATGGAGGTAGGGACTGGGTGGGATTGTGTTTGGAACAGACTGGATGGGCCGAAGGGCCTCTTTTTGCACTATCAGGTTTCTATTCTATGATTTGTGAGCATTAGCACGGCCTTACCAACTGTTTATATCCCGCTGCCAGCGAGGATGGAGAATTTGGCACGCAGCCGAAACTCATTCTCTGCAGGAGGATTGGAAAACCCCGCAGGAGTGAAACAACTGGAGAATTCCCCCACGTGTTTTGTAGCCGCCCTGCCAGCATTTCGAACTTTAATTGTAATTCCAGTGAGAATTGGGAAAAGGAGGGAAAGTGTGCACACTTGCAGTCTTTTTAACATTCATGGGATGTGGGTGTCACTAATTGGTCAGCACTATTTGTCTATTCCTTGAGAAGGTGGGGGGTGAACTGCTTTCTCGAACCTGTTGCGGTCCACATGGTGTAGGTGCACCCACAGTGCTGTTAGGGAGGGAATTCCAGGATTTTGACCCGGCAGCTGGAAGGAATAGCAAAATAATTCCAAGCCCAGTGAGTGGATGGGAGGGGAACCTCCAGGTTATGAAGTTTCCGTGCATCTTACTCTTCTAAATGGAAGTGGTTGTGTGTTTGGAAGGTGCTGTCTAAAGAACATTGTTGAGTTCCTGCATAGATGGTGCATCGGTGCTGGAGGAAGTGAATATTTGTAGACATGTTGCCAATCAAGTGAGCTTCTCGAGTGTTGTTGGAGCTGCAGCCATCCAGGCAAGTAGGGAGTGTTCCATCACACTCCTGACTTGTGCCTTGTAGATGGTGGACAGGCTCTGGGGAGGCAGGAGGTGAGTTACTCTCTGCAGTGTTCCTAGCCTTTGACGTGCTCCGGTTGCCACAGTATTTATATAGCTAGTTCTGTTCAGTTTCTGGTCAATGGTACGTATCGGATGTTGAGAGTAGGTGTGGGGAGGTGTGGGGGTGGGAGAGATGGGGTATTGCCCATCGAAATGCACGGGAGAATGGTTGGATCTGCTCTAGTTGGAGATGGTCTGGAATTTTTGTGGTGCAGATATTGCTCTCACTTGTCAACCCACCCCTGGATATTGTCCAGATCTTGATGCATTTGAACACGGTCTGTTTCAGTAGCTGAGGAATCGCGAATGGGGCTGAATATTGTGCAATCGTTGCTGAGCATCCCCCACTCCTGATGGAGGCGGGGGGGGGGGGGGGAGGTCATTGATAAAGCAGCGGAAGATGGTTGGGTCTAGAACACTAACCCTGAGGGACCTCTGCACTGATGTCCTGGAGCTGGGATGACTGACCCCTTCCACAACCTTCTTCAATTACCAGGTATGACTGCATCTAATGGAGAGTTTGCCCCCGATTCCCATTTCGTTTGGGCTCCTTGATGCCCCACCCAGTAGAATAGATCATAGAAACCCTACAGTGCAAAAAGAGGCCCTTCAGCCCATCGACCCTGCACCGAACACAATCCCACCCAGGCCCTACCCCCATATCATATCCACTAATCCCTCTAACCTACGCATCCCTGGACAGTAAGGGGCAATTTCTTAGCATGGCTAATCAACCTAACCCGCACACCTTTGGACTGTGGGAGGAAACCCACGCAGATACGAGGAGAACGTGCAAACTCCTCGCAGTCAGTGACCCGAGTCGGGAATCGAACCCAGGACTCGGGAGCTGTGAAGCAGCAGCGCCAACCCACTGCGCCACCCTCTTGATGTAATGGGCTGTCACTCTCACCTCGCCTCTGGAATTTAGCTCTTTTGTCTGTAGAACATACAGCACGACAGCACAAACAGACCCCACAAGTTACGCCGAAAACAGGCCTATCTGTAACTCCCAATCCCATTAAATCCCACGTGCTCATCCAGAAGTCTCTTAAAAGACCCCAGCGACCACCACCACCGACGGCAGCCGATCCCAATGCTTGAACCAAGGCTGTAATGAGGTCTGAGAGACCCTGGCGAAACCCAAACTGAGAAGGTTATTGCTGAGCAGGCACTGCTGGATAGCGCTGTCGATGACCCCTTCCATCACTTTACTGATGATCTAGAGTAGACTGATTGAGTGCTAATTGGCTGGGTTGGATTTTTCCCTGCTTTTTGTGTACAGGGCATACCTGGACAATTTTCCACACTGCCGGGTGGATTCCAGTGTTGTAACCGTGCTGGAAGAGGCTGGCTAGGAGAGCGACAAATTCTGGAATCTTCAGTAATATGGCTGGAATGTTATCAAGCCCCATTGCAGTATCGAGTACCTCTAGCCCCTTTCTCGATACTGGAGTGAATCGAACTGGCTGGAGACGGGCAGCTCATTCATTATTATTTCGTCAATTCCATCCTCTCACAGTTGACAAAAAGCTCCTGTTAGCTGACGCTGTGCAGATGATTCAGGAACGGAGCTAGTTGCTCATCTGACACAAAGGCAATGTTTCTGAGAGTTCTAATATCTCAGCCCATTTCAGGGAAGGGGTTATTTCAGATCGTTCAGCTGCTTGAACTCGCGCTACCCGAGGTTCTCACTTTCTGATTAGTTTTGCTTTGTCACCAGTTTGTCAAAACTCAACGTTCCCTTTTGCTGCTGACACTGCGAGCGAGCTTCAAACACATTTACCAACCATTCTTCCTCCTGGTTTCAGTGTAAGTGAGGTCAGTTTCCTTCACCACTGTTGCAACACTTCCCAGCTTTCGGGAGACGGATGGAGGCCACATTTCCAAGGAGGGATATTTGGGATCGTGAAGATATCAAGAGTTACGCTTTGCTGAGAAGCTCCTTATACCTGAGGCAGGCAAAGTCATAGAATCAGAGAATCCCTACAGTGCAGAAGGAGGCCATTCAGCCCATCGAGTCTGCACCAACCAGAATCCCACCCGGGTCCCATTCCCGTAACCTCACATGTTTACGCTGCTTATCCCCTGAAGCTAAGGGGCAACTGCTCAGTGCTACGCCGCTGCACACACTGATTTTTCACAAGATTTACATTAGTGCATTCTCCAGTGCACAGAGCGAGGGAGATTCATTTTGAAACTCCTGCTGAGAAAATCAGTCGCATTTGCAGCGATTAGCACCAGGGACCCGGGTTTGATTCCCGGCTTGGGTCGCTGCCTGTGCGGAGTCTGCACATTCTCTCCACGTCTGCGTGGGTTTTCTCCGGGTTCTCCGGTTTCCTCCCACACTCCAAAAAACGTGCTCTTAGGCTGATTGGTGTCAACAAATTGTCCCTAAATTAGTCTCCCCTCGATCTGGTTATAATTCCTTTATTGTGGAGTCCAATAGGTGTAGACAAAAGTAGAAAAGGGCACTCACAATGTTAAAATGGGCAGCACAGGCTTGTTGGGCCGAAGGGCCTGTTTCCTGTGCTGTGCTGTTCTTTCTTCCGGCACCTGTTTGGGTACACTGAGGGAGAATTCAGCCAATGCGCTTAACCAGCACATATTTCCCACGTTGCGAGGAAACCGGAGCACCGTATGGGGCAGCAGTGCGAATCACTGCATCACTATGCTGCCTGTTCCATGTTATTCTCTTTACCCGATGTAAAAAAACATTGAAAATGGGGAAAGGCTGCTTGGTTGACAGTTATCCAGCTGGGTGATGAGAGTTTTTGCTTTCCAATTGGTGTAGGAAAGCAGTAGGTCACAGGGATGGAGGTGTTGCTGACTAATGGCTGGAGTTTGAAGGTCATGAGATGGAGCCTCCAGGAATACATTTAATCCCAGTTGGCAACTCAACGTGGCATAGAGTCCAACTCTATCTTCAAACTGGTTCAGTGAGGCAGTGATATACACAGGGACCATCAGGTAATGGTTGGGAGGAAGAAAATTCCAAAGCTAAGCTCCCACACTCTAGCCAGAACTTTACACACGCATCTCCATCAAGGACGGTCACCTTAGCACCTCACTGTACCGCAAGCCCACAGATAACCTCACAATGCTCCACTTCTCCAGCTTCCACCCTACACACGTTAAAGAGGCCATCCCCTACGGACAAGCCCTCCGTATACACAGAATTTGCTCAGATGAGGAGGATCATGACAGACACCTCCAGACACTGAAAGATGCCCTCGTGAGAACAGGATATGGCGTTCGACTCATTGATCAACAGTTCCGATGTACCAGAGCAATAAACCGCACTGACCTCCTCAGAAGACGAATACGGGACACGGTGGACAGAGTACCCTTTGTTGTCCAGTACTTCCCCGGAGTGGAGAAGCTATGACATCTTCTCCGGAGTCTTCAATATATCATTGATGATTATGAATATCTCACTAGGGCCATCCCCACCCCCCACTTCTTGCCTTCAGACAACCATGCAACCTCAGACAAATCATTGTTCACAGCAAACTACCCAACCTTCAGGAGAACAGTGACCACAATACCACACAACCCTACCACAGCAACGTCGGATCATAGACATGGACGACATTATCAAACGTGAGAATACCATTAACCAGGTACACGGTACATATTCTTGCAACTCGGCCAACGTTGTCTACCTAATACGTTGCAAGAAAGGATGTCCCGAAGCATGGTACATTGGGGAGATCATGCAGACACTACGACAGCAGATGAATGAGCATCGCTCGACAATCACCAGGCAAAACAGTTCCCTTCCTGTGGGCGAACACTTCAGCAGTCATGGGTATTTGGCCTCCGACCTTCGGGTAAACGTTCTTCAAGAGGGCCTTCACAACACACAACAGCGCAGAGCTGCTGAGTAGAGACTGATAGCCAAGTTCCACACACATGAGGATGGTCTTAACAGGGATCTTGGCTTCATGTCACACTATCTGTAATCCCCATGACTTGCCTGGGTTAGCAAAAAACCCTCACTTACTGTGCTGTCTGGAGACAATACACATCTCTTTAACCTGTGCTCAGTGCTCCTTCCACTCACATTGTTGGCCACTTTAAGACTTGAATAGCAGGTTAGGTGTAAAGATTTGCATTCTAATCAGCAATCTGTAAACTGTCTGTGCTGATACGTGTGCTATTGGAGACCAGAAGACCTCATTCACCTGACGAAGGCCATAGAGCCGAAAGCTTACGAGTTTACTATCAAATAAATCGGTTGGATTTAAAACCGATGTTGTCAGACTTCTTACTGTGTTTACCCCAGTCCAACGCCGGCATCTCCACATCAGAACTTTACACACATCCCCCCACTCCTCCTCAGCAGCAGCTTTTCAGACGGGGGTTGGGGGAGTAGCTGTGCATGGTTTTGAAGGGGTAGAATTCCCTCTGGTTTGTCCTGACCACACAACAGTGTGGGAAAGGTCGCAGAACAAAGCCCATCCTTGCCCCAATCCAGACCCTTAGCTGCTGGCAGGATTGAACTGGCATGGGGCAAAACCCAAATTAAACTCTACACTTAGCAGTGTTGAGGAGCAGAAGGACCTTGGAGTCCATAGGACTCTTAAATCGGCCTCGCAAGTGGAGGATGTGGTCAAGAAGGCATACGGTGTACTAGCCTTCATTAATCGAGGGATTGAGTTTAGGAGTCGGGAGGTAATGCTGCAACTTTATAAGATCCTTGTCAGACCCCACTTGGAGTACTGTGCGCAGTTCTGGTCACCTCACTATAGGAAGGATGTGGAAGCTATTGAGAGGGTGCAGAGGAGATTTACAAGGATGTTGCCTGGATTGGGGGACATGCCTTATGAGGATAGGTTGAGGGAGCTCGATCTCTTCTCCCTGGAGAGACAAAGGTTGAGAGGTGACCTGATAGAGGTTTATAAGATATTGAGAGGAATAGATAGGGTGGATTCTTGGAGGCTATTTCCCAGGGCTGAAATGGTCGCGACGAGAGGACACAGGTTTAAGGTGCTGGGGAGCAGGTACAGAGGAGATGTTAGGGGTAAGTTTTTCACTCAGAGGGTGGTGAGTGAGTGGAATCGGCTGCCGTCGGTGGGGGTGGAGGTGAACTTGTTGGGATCTTTTAAGAGACTTCTGGATGAGTATATGGGATCTAATGGTATTGAGGGTTATTGACAGGCCTGGTAGGAAAGGATATGATTGACACAACTTGTGGGCTTTAGGGCCTGTTTGTGCCATAGCATTGTATGTTCTATGATCTGAACAGAGTTATACCCCCAGGCGGGAAGGTGCTCCCAGTGCAGGGACTGCAGAGCTGCTGGCCAATCAGAGTGGTTGGCGGTTGCCTAAGATGGGAATTCCTCCAGGATGAGGGACGGACGTCCTCCCTGCAGCCAATCAGCACTCACTCAACCTGGAATGGCTGTGGAACACCTGGGATGGGCAGGGATCTATTTCCCGCCAGCTCCTGGCATCACGGGGAGTGAGACACTCACGCTCGGGAAAATGCAGGCCTATATTTTTATAAAATATATAGAGCTTTCCTCATGACTAATTTTAAGAGCTGGACAGAATCCCTTAAAATGGCTGACACTGTGACCAATCAATGATAAGGGTTTACATCACGGTTTTGCAGAAAATGGACACCTCGTTATCTCTGAAGAGACTCTAATGAACCCCTCCCCTGTGAGCTGCAGAGACCAATTCAAAGGGAAATGTACAAAGGCCATTTCATGAGGCAGGCATGACTAACCAGATCTGATCTGTCTGCTAGGACAAAGGACCCCGCTGCCTCTTAACTGCCCTCTGAAATGGCTTAGCAAGCAACTCAGATCAAGGGTGATAAAGGAAGGGCAATGAATGCTGGCCCAGCCATGAAAGAATTAAAAAAAGCATCGATTCCTTTCTCAGGTAACGCATGCAGGTAAAGATGGAATGATCGGAATCTTAATTGTATCATGGACAGGGATGGGGGGGGGGGGGGGGTGGTAATTTAAACATCCCTATTTACCCCCCATCCTAAATGGAAAGGTGACAATCTTCAGTTTCAGTGTGATTCCAATTTCCTCTTCATAACTCTACGGAAAACCTGAGGTAGGATGAACTCATAGGGTTAGTTTATTTGCACACACGCTCAAAATGCAGGAGGGGCCACTGTTTTTAAGGCTTTGTGGTTGGAACATTACCAATCTCAGGAATTCCAGCAAAGGGAGACACACACCCTTTGTCAAAGCGAGAGTTGAGAGGGGAGAGGCTTGTGATATGAAACTGGTGGAAACAGTAATATTGCCTTGTGCTACTGAAGAACCTCACTCTACCATCCTTCCGTCTATCAAACAATTGCCATTGTCAAATAACTGTTGTCCTGCCCAGGCTAGATTCATGGTTTTATCCATAACATTTCTACCTCAATATCCGTACCATAGAACCAGAGAAAATTACAGCTCAGAAACAGGCCTTTCGGCCCTTCTTGTCTGTGCCCAACCATTTTTTGCCTAGTCCCGCTGACCTGTACCTGGACCATATCCCTCCACACCCCTCTCATCCATGAACTAGTTCAAGATTTTCTTAAATGTTAAAAGTGACCCTGCATTTATCCGGCAGCTCATTCCACACTCCCATCACTCTCTGTGTGAAGAAGCCCCTCCCTAATATTCCCTTTAAACTTTTCCCCTTTCACCCTTAACCCATGCCCTCTGGTTTTTTTCTCCCCTAGCCTCAGTGGAAAAAGCCTGCTTGCATTCACTCTATCTACACCCATCAAAATCTTATACACCTCGATCAAATCTCCCCTCATTCTTCTACACTCCAGGGAATAAAGTCCTAACCTATTCAATCTCTCTCTGTAACTCAGCTTCTCAAGTCCCGGCAACATCCTTGTGAACTTTCTCTGCACTTTTTCAACCTTATTTACATCCTTCCTGTAACTAGGTGACCAAAACTGTACACAATGCTCTAAATTCAGCCTCACCAATGCCTTATACAACCTCACCATAACACTCCAACTTTTATGCTCGATACTCCGATTTACAAAGGCCAAAGAACCATCATCTTCAAGACTGATTCATCTGCGTGTCCACCTTATCTCGGAAGAGATCTCTACAAGAAAAGTGAACTACCCGGCATCAATTTCCAACCTGCTGACCTCTGTTTCCAATACATTACCGGGCATCGATTCTGGATTCTGGAGTCACGCTGAACAACAATCCTTCCCTCTGGTCTTTGTTCTATAACTCTTTCTTTATCCCTCTTTGATTGTACGAGTGACCAGAGGCCCCTGCCGCATTTTGAGTGTGTGCGCAAATAAACTAACCCTATGAGTTCATCCTAGCTCCTTGGAGTCACGAATGGAATCACACTGAACCTGAAGAGTTTGGAGATTGTCACCAGGTCATGGACTTGTGTCGGACCTCCGATTTGGGTTGGTGTCCGTGGGAGTTTGCACAATCCCCCTGTGCTTGCATGAGTTTTCTCCAAGTGCTCTGGTTTCCTCCCACATCCCAACAACATGCTTTTAGGCTGATTGGTGTTAACAAATTATCCCTAAGTTAGATATCCCTTAATCTGGCGCACATATAATTATCCAAGTTTGCATCAGTTTATTGTGGAGTCCAAGAGGCGTAAGCGTATGTTTGAAGGATTAGAAGGATTAGCGATGGTGCAGGAGGGAAGGGTTCAGGTTCCTGAACAATTGGGACTCATTCTGGGGTAGGTGGGACCTCTACAAGAGAGATGGTCTACACCTGAACCAGAGGGGAACCAATATCTTGGGGGGAAAATTTGCAAAAGGCTATGCAGGGGGGGTTTAAACTGATTCAGAGGGGGGATGGGAGTGGGATCCTGAGTAGTTTGGATGTTAAGAGGGACGAGAATAGGGGGGTCATAGATGAGAACTGTAAAGCACAGCAGCATACGGGTGGAGTAGGGCATGGTTTGAAATGCGTATACTTTAATGCAAGAAGTATTCGCAATAAGGTGGAGGAACTTGCAGCTTGGACCAGTACCTGGAACTTTGATGTTGTGGCCATTTCAGAGACATGGATAGAGCAGGGACAGGAATGGTTGTTGCAGGTTCCGGGGTTCAAATGCTTCAGTCGGAGTAGAGAAGGAGGTAGAAGGGGGGGAGGGGTGGCATTATTAGTCAAAGACTGTATCACAGTGACAGAAAAGAAGTTTGATGAGGACTTGTCTGTTGAGGTAGTATGGGCTGAGATTAGAAACAGGAGAGGAGAGGTCACCCTGTTGGGAGTCTTTTATAGACCTCCTAAAAGTTCTAGAGAGGTAGAGGAAAGGATTGCAAAGTCGATCCTGGACAAGAGTGAAAGTAATAGGGTAATTGTTATGGGGGACTTTAACTTTACTAATATTGATTGGAATAGCTATAGCTCTAGCTCGTTAGAGGGATCAGTTTTTGTACAAAGTGTGCAGGAAGGTTTTTTGACTCAGTATGTAGATAGGCCAACTAGAGATGAGGCTACATTGGATTTGGTGTTGGGCAATGAGCCAGAGCAGGTGTTAGGCTTGGAAGTTGGTGAACATTTTGGTGATAGTGACCACAATTCGGTTACATTCACCTTAGTGATGGATAGGGATAGGCACAAACCTGGGGGCAGTAATTATAGCTTAGGGAATAGTAATTATGAGGCCATAAGGAGGGAATTAGTGTGCATAGGTTGGACTAGGAAACTACAGGGACTGGGAACATCTGAAATGTGGAGCTTATTCAAGGAGCAGCTACTTCGAGACCTTGATAAGTATGTCCCCGTCAGGCAAGGAGGAAATGGTCGAGTAAGGGAACCATGGTGTACTAAAAAAGTTAATTCGCTAGTTAAAAGGAAAAAGGAGGCTTATGTCAGGATGAGGCTTGGAGGCTCAGTTAGTGCGATGGATAGCTATAGATTAGCCAGGAGGGAGCTGAAGGGTGAGTTGAGGAGAGCTAAAAGGGGACACGAGAAGACTTTGGCTGATAGGATCAAGGAGAATCCTAAAGCTTTCTTTAGATATGTTAAGAATAGAAGATTGGTTAGGGCAAGATTAGGGCCAGTCAGAGACAGCAGTGGGAAGTTGTGCGTGGAGCCTGAAGAGATTGGAGAGGCACTGAACAAATATTTCTCTTCGGTATTCACGCAGGGTGATGTAAATGTAGTTGTGGAGAACACTGGGATACAGGGTTGCAAACTGGAAAGTATTGAAGTAGATAGGGAGGATGTGCTAGATATTCTTGAGGGTTTGAAGTTAGATAAGTCCCCTGGGCCGGACGGGATTTACCCTAGGATTCTCTGGGAGGCAAGAGAGGAGATTGCAGAGCCTCTGGCTCTGATCTTCAGGTCGTCGTTGGTTACGGGTGTGGTTCCGGAGGACTGGAGGATAGCGAATGTGGTCCCATTGTTCAAGAAGGGGAAGAGAGACCTTCCAGGGAATTATAGGCCAGTGAGTCTTACTTCTGTTGTGGGCAAAGTATTGGAGAGAATTATTAGGGATAGGATTTATAGTTATTTAGAGAGAAATGAATTGATTGGGGATAGTCAGCATGGTTTTGTGAAGGGTAGGTCGTGCCTTACTAACCTTATTGAGTTTTTTGAAAAAGTGACCAAAGAGGTGGATGGGGGTAAGGCAGTTGATGTGGTATATATGGACTTTAGTAAGGCGTTCGATAAGGTGGCCCATGGAAGGCTTCTGCAGAAAATGCAGATGTATGGGATAGAGGGTGATTTAGCTAATTGGATTAGGAATTGGCTAGCAGATAGAAGACAGAGGGTGGTGGTTGATGGGAGATATTCATCATGGAGTTCGGTTACAAGTGGTGTACCTCAGGGATCTGTTTTGGGGCCCCTGCTGTTTGTAATTTTTATAAATGATCTGGATGAGGGTATTGAAGGATGGATTAGTAAATTTGCGGATGACACCAAAGTCGGAGGAGTGGTAGATAGTGAAGAGGGGTGTTATAGTTTGCAGAGAGACTTGGACAAGTTGCAGAGCTGGGCCGAGAGGTGGCAAATGGAGTTTAATGTGGAAAAGTGTGAGGTAATTCACTTTGGCAGGAATAACAAATGTGTAGAGTATAGGGCTAATGGTAGGACTCTTAATAGTGTTGATGAACAGAGGGATCTTGGTGTATACGTGCATAGATCCCTGAAAGTAGGCAGTCAAGTCGATAAGGTTGTTAAGAAGGCATACGGAGTCTTAGCTTTTATTGGTAGGGGGATTGAATTTCGGAGCCGCAACGTCATGTTGCAACTGTACAAAACTCTAGTGCGGCCGCACTTGGAGTATTGTGTGCAGTTCTGGTCCCCACATTATAAGAAAGATGTGGAGGCATTGGAGAGGGTACAGAGGAGGTTTACCAGGATGTTGCCTGGTATGGAGGGCAGGTCTTATGAAGAGAGGCTGAGGGATTTGAGGTTGTTTTCGTTAGAAAGAAGGCAGCTAAGAGGAGACCTTATTGAAATATATAAGATGATTAGAGGTTTAGATAGGGTGGACAGTGATAACCTTTTTCCTAGGATGGAGAAAGCTAGCACGAAGCCTAGCTTTTAATTAAGGCACGAGGGCACGAGCTTTAAATTAAGGAGTGGTAGTTATAGGACGGATGTCAGAGGTAGGTTCTTTACCCAGAGGGTGGGAAGGGCATGGAATGCCCTGCCTGCGTCAGTTGTAGATGCGCCAAGTTTGGTGGCGTTTAAGAAGTTAGTAGATACGCTTATGGACGAGAAGGGAATGGTTTAGGTTAGAGGGTCACTGCTTTTTCCTAATTGGCCGGCGCAACATCAAAGGCCGAAGGGCCTGTTCTGCGCTGTAATGTTTTATGTTCTATTAGAAGAAGGATTGGAATGAGGCACTCACTGAGGGTTAAAATGGGCGGCACGGGCTTGTAGGGCCGAAGGGCCTGTTTCCTGTGCTGTGTTGTTGTTTGTGCTTCACTTATAACTGGGTTTTGGGCTGGCGGGGGGTATAATTTAGGGATGTTTAAGTTACCCCAATCCCCGTCCATTAAACCAATTAAAATTCAGGGTCATTCCATCTTTCCCTGTACACGTTACCTGAGTAAGGAAGCTTTCTTTTTAATTCATTCATTGCTGGGTCAGCATTTATTGCCCTTCTTTTATTGTTTTTGAACTGAGTGACTTGCTCGGCCATTTCAGAGGGCAGTTAAGAGTCAACCGCATCGCTGTGCCTCTGGAATCACACGTAGGCCAGACCAGGGTAAGGAGGGCAGATTTCCTTCCCTACAGGAAGGGTTTTTCCGCTGTGAGTTTTTGGGCTCACTGAGACCAGCTTTCAATTCCAGAGTTTGTTAATTGCATTTCTATCCATGTCTTGATTGCTGGTTCATGACCTCAGAAGCAGAATTAGGAGGATTCATTTCTCTTCAGCAGTAAGAAGAAGATTTGACAGATTAAAATGATGGGTAAGTATCTGGTGTGACAGGTAGTGTGAGTTCTGCTCTCTTTGCAAATCTCTGCTGACTATTCCAACTCGCAAATCATCTATTAAAGGTGTTCTTGATGATCCATTCAAACCCTGAGGACTCTCCGCTCTCTCATGTCCTGCCAGTTCTGCTTGCCGTTTTGGTTACACGGCACTTTTCATCTTTGGGCACAGTTGCTCCTTATGATGTGAGAGAGATTGTCTCATCTTTTGGATTCCAGCCTTCTTGGCAAGAAGCCAGTAATTAGGCTCCGAATTAAATCCTCTGTTGCAGCCAGTGAATGGAGCGAGCTTGAGTGTACTGGGGTCGCCCCTTCAGGCAAATAATTGTCCCCCTGCCGCTTGCATGAAAAGATGGATAAAGAGTTGTCGACATTCCCGGGATACAGTGCCAGTGTGAAGCGGTGTGCTGTTTGGCCGTGCCCTCTCTCACTCTCCGATTACTACGTTCAATATTAATCCAGCCTTTCGGGATGGAATCATTGCTACAAATACCTCTAACCCACCTCACCACCACACCCCCCCCCCCCCACACACCCTACCGCCTCCCCCCCCCCCCCACTCACTCGCACTGCCATGACCACCCCCACCAACCCAACTGTCCCCACCACAACTCCGTCAACTGAGGGGGCATCAGGGTAATTCTGTACTGGGGTCTGTACTGAGGGTATTGGGGTAACTCTGTACTGGGGTCTGTACTTAGGGAATTGGGGTAACTCTGTATTAGAGTCTGTTCTGAGGGGGTATCAGGAAAACTCTGTACTGGGTCTTATTGAGGGGGTATCAGGACTGAGGGAATATCAGGGTAACTCCATGTCAGGGTCTGTACTGAGATGCTATCAGGGTAACTCTGTACTGAGGACTGTACTGAGGGAGTATTGAAATAACTCTGCATTGGGGTCTGTACTGAGGGAGTATTGAAATAACTCTGCATTGGGGTCTGCACTGAGGGGGTATTAAGGTAACTGTGTATTGGGGTGTGTACAGAGGGGTATCAGGATGACTGTGTATTGGGGTGTGTACGGAGGGGCATCAGGATGACTGTGTATTGGGGTGTGTACGGAGGGGTATCAGGGCGACTGTGTATTGGGGTGTGTACGGAGGGGCATCAGGATGACTGTGTATTGGGGTGTGTATGGAGGGGTATCAGGATGACTGTATATTGGGGTGTGTATGGAGGGGTATCAGGATGACTGTGTATTGGGGTGTATATGGAGGGTATCAGGATGACTGTGTTATGGGTGTGTATGGAGGGGTATCAGGTGACTGTGTATTGGGGTGTGTATGGAGGGGTATCAGGATGACTGTGTATGGGGTGTGTACGGAGGGGTATCAGGCTGACTGTGTATTGGGGTGTGTATGGAGGGGTATCAGGCTGACTGTGTATTGGGGTGTGTACGGAGGGGTATCAGGCTGACTGTGTATTGGGGTGTGTATGGAGGGGTATCAGGCTGACTGTGTATTGGGGTGTGTATGGAGGGGTATCAGGCTGACTGTGTATTGGGGTGTGTACGGAGGGGTATCAGGCTGACTGTGTATTGGGGTGTGTATGGAGGGGTAACTGTGTAGGTTGCACAATTATTGCTTTGCCAATTACGTTGAAATGTCTCTCTTGCTGGAGGAGCTTTCTAATTGAATTTCATATTTCTCCGTTGCCTGTTGCATTAGATCCATTGTAATGTTGAGTGTTTGATGAAGCCTTTTGTTTTCCTTCCCTGCTCCGACGGGAATGAGCCCGGGTTTTCCGAACACTGCACATTCTATGGTGGAGAAGTCCAGCACATCTCTTCCTGCAACACAAGGTTAAGTGGAAGGCAGGTAGATGATTCTGAGATGCCAGGAATTTGCCTATCACTCCCCCGTTGAACATTAGAGAAACAGGCCCTCCAAGCCTGCACCAATAGTGCTGCCCATCAGAATTGCAACCCGTTACCCTTCCAGGGACCATATCCCTCTATTCCCATCCTATTCCTGTATTTCTCCACACGCCCTCGGTATGACACCTATTCCCATTCAGTGCGCAGTCTCTGTCTTTGCCCTCCTGCGGCTGTTTTGGGAATTCTTCTCCTGTGGAGGCTGAAGGAGCCCTGGAAGAAATGAATTCTGCAGATTTTCAGGTGGTGACCCCTTTGAGAGGGAAACGCGGCGGGAGTCACTGGGGCAGAGGCGGCGGAAGGAGGGGCTGGAAACATGCAGTGGGGGGGGGTGGGGAATCGGAGGGGGATTGATTTGGGAGAAGATGGGGTTTAGCACTCACTCTTGTACAAGCATTGACCCTTTTTTACAGCACTGCTTCCCTATTCGGGGGGCCAGTGGCAACTGCACCCAAGGTCGCATTGCTATTAGCCCCCCTGACCACCCCCCTCCCCTCCGGTCCTGGGGGAAGGGAAGGAGAGGGTCCTGCCTCTCCTCTGCTGCCTCCAGCAACCTGCTGAGGTGACCCTCAGTAAACCTGGCCATCCTTGGGGTTATCACAGAGATGCCCTTTGCAGGCAGTTAGGGGGAACATTCCAGCAAGTTCCTCACAGTTTGCTTGTTAGAATTGAGGGGAAGGGGGTGAGACTTTTGGGGGGGGGGGGGGGGGGGGGGGGGGAGGAAAGTGATTGGTGGACTGGGGATAGAGAGGGAAGTGTCACACACAGCCATCAGAATCAAGGGGAAATGAGGGCCTTGTGATGGTGGTGGGTGGAATCAGTCTGCCTGAGATCAGTGAGGGGAGAGAGGGGGTCCACTGCCTCTCTGGCTGTGATTGTGGAGGGGGGGAGGGGGACCGTTGCTATTCTGGCTCGATGTGGGAGCGGGAAAGGGGGCGCCCACTACTACTCTGCCTGAGATTGGAAAGAGGGAGGGAGGCCGCACTCAGTCTGGGAGGTGGGGATGGGGGGGGGGGGGGAGGGGTGATGGTGGTCATTAATGTTGTGGAGATGGGGTGATGTCCATGGATGCCAGGGAGGGGGGGTTGTTATCCAGCCCGGGAGGGATGTGGCAGGAGAAAACAGCATTATTTATTTCTGCGCACGCGCAATTGGAAACCATGATTGGAGCTGTAGGGTTTTGGGCATTTAAAACCTCCCCCACAGGCTCGCGCAGGACGATTCAAATTTGTTGCTGTTTTTTTCAGGCAGAGTGTGTATGGGGAGGGGGGTTGCCTAAAATCAGGCCCAAAAGATGGATCTGAAACACTCCCAGTTTCAAGTTCAGCCGGCACTCGGACAAAAATGGTAAAAGACCAACTCTCCATCTTTCCCGGGACCTCTACCCCATCCTATCCCTGTAACTCTAGGTACTTAACATGGCCAATCCACCTAACCTGCACATTTTCGGAGTGTGGAAGGACTTAGGGTGAGGGGGGGTAAGGTATAATTTGGATGCTAGAGGGAGTTTTTTCACATAGAGGGTGGTGGGGGTATGGAATGCGCTGCCAAGTAAAGTGGTGGAGGCAGGTACTCTGGAGTTATTTAAGAAATACTTAGATGGGCACATGAACAGAATGGGAATGGAGGGGTATAGAAAACTGATTTAAAATAGGGATCATGAACCTTGGAAATCCCTGGGAAGTGAGTAAATAGATGATGATATTGATGTACTTGTTTTTATCCTACAGGTGCTTTGATCCACCTTGTTGTCTAACGAGGGGCATACACGCGATGGGTCGTGAGAGGGCTGCTCTTGGATTTTTTTTCGAGAGTATCCTAGTGCTTCACGTCGTTAGTGTACACTTGACCTGGACAATTTGATGGGCAACACGACAGCTCAGTGACCATCGCTGTGCTGTGCAGCTACATGGATTTGGGCCTGTGTCTGTGAGAGTTTGCGCATTCTCCCCGTGCTTGCGTGGGTTTTCTCCGGGTGCTCCGGTTTTCCTCCCACATCCCAAAGATGTGCTCTTAGGCTGATTGGCAAAACAAATTCTCCCTAAATTGTCTCAAATTTGGTTTGTAATCCATAGATCTATAAACATGGACAGGGATCACAGGTAGAGGTGGGAACATTGGTGTGGCGGTGTGGGCTCATTGGGCCGAAGGGCCTGTTTCCCGTGCTGTTTTGTTCTTTGTTCTTTGAAACCGGAGCAAACTCTCATAGGGAGAATGTGCAGATTCTGCACAGACAGTGACCCGAAGCAGGAATTGAACCCGGATCCCTGGCGCTGTGAGACAGCGGTTCTACCCACCGTGCCGCCCCAGATTGATGTTCAGTTCCCAGAGGATTGGCAATTCTACTCTCTCGCTGAGGCCTTCGACATCTTTCGGAAAGCTAGGCCCTGACCGATGCTTCCTAAGGGCTGGTCCACCATGTGGAACCTTTGATTTTGTGTTCTCATCATAAAGGCAAAGCTTCAGAAGGCTTTAGTGAGTTCACCGGCTTCTGGGTCTAGGCTCCAGGGCCTAACTTCCCACAAGCCTGTTATGAGGCCTCTTCCTGCTCGCATTCTCCTTCAGCTGAGCGGGACCCCCAGTAGTTGAGTTAACCTGGGGGCAGTTACTAAGGCCTTGCCTTAGGAGTCCTGACTAACCAGCTAAGCAGAGCTGCCTGCCATAGAACAGAAGAAATAGGAGCAGGAGTCGGCCATCCAGCCCCTCGAGCCTGCCCCGCCATTCAATAAGATCATGGCTGTTGTGAAGTGGATCAGTTCCACTTTCCTGCTTTCTCACCTCAATTCCCTTGTCTATCAGAAATCTATCTACCCGTGACTTAAATATATTCAGCGAGGTAGCCTCCACCACTTCAATAGAACATAGAACATAGAACATTACAGCACAGAACAGGCCCTTCGGCCTTCGATGTTGCGCTGACCAATATAAAAAGCAATGCCCCTCCAAACTAAACCATTCCCTTCTCTTCCATATACTTATCAACTAACCTCTTAAACGTCACCAAACTTGGCGCATCTACAACCGCTGCAGGCAGGACATTCCACTCCCGAACCACCCTTTGGGTAAAGAATACCCAATGGGCAGAGAATTCCAGAGATTCATCATCCTTTGAGTGAAGAAGTTCCTCTTCAACTCTGTTCTAAACTGTCCCTCCCTTATTTTGAGGCTGTGCCCTCTAGTCCTGCTGTCCTTTCTAAGCGGGAAGAATCTCTCTACCTCTACCCTATCCATCCCCTTCATTATCTTATATGTCTCTATGAGATTCCCCCCCCACCTCAGCCTTCTAAACTCCAACAAGTACAAAGCTAGTCTATTCAATCTCTAGAATATTCCTTCTTGGTTTCTAACCGGCACACTGACTGAGGGGGTTCCTGATATTACTGGGTCATTTGTGTGTCACACTGCAAGCAGCTATTACACCCTCTTTTAACATCTGCACATCCCCAAATTGCATCAGCATCATTGAACACTCTCCAGCACAGCGCGCTGACACAGTGAGTGAGGATAGGGGAGTGTCTGTGGATTCGTGTTACACAGAGCCAGTTACAACACCGCTGTGGCGTTTTGCTCATTCACGTTCTGTTCCAGTATAATTCCTGGTATCGAGGAAATAGCTAATGAAACATTCAGACTGTTTCTCTGCAGATTAACTCACTGTGGCACAGCATTGCTACCTCATAGCGCCATGGATCATAGAGCACTACAGCACAAACAGGCCCACAAGTTGCGCCAATCGTATCCCTACCTACCAGGCCTATCTATAACCCTCAATCCCATTAAATCCCACGTACTCATCCAGAAGTCTCTTAAAGACCCCAGCGGGTTCGCCTCCACCACCACCAACGGCAGCCGATTCCACTCAACCACCACTCTCTGAGTGAGAAACTTACCCCTGACTCTGTTCAACTCCTGCCTGGAGTCACTTCTGCACATTCTCCCCGTGTCTGCGTGGGTTTTCTCCAGATGCTCCAGTTTCCTCCCACAGTCTGCTGCTTAGGGTGCATTGATGGTGCTAAATTCTCCCTCAGTGTTCCCGATTGGGCGCCAGAGTGTGGGGATTGTTCACAGTAACTTCATTGCAGTGTTAATGTAAGCCTACTTGTGACCCTCATCATTCATCGTGTGTGAGTGAAGAGAGAGGCTTAGATTTCACAGCTAACCCAGGGTCTAGCAAGCAGAGAGAAGGGTCATAAATCAGGCACGTGTCCTGGGCTCCACTCTTTCCTGCTCTCCCCCACCCTGCAATTTTACCAACGCCAGAGAGGACCCAACTGTAGGCTCATGAAAGGCACAAATTGGCTAATTAGCAGCCATTATTAGTACATTACCTGTAGGTGAGCGGGGGGGGAGGTCAAATGTCCAGTTTCTTGGGTTTCAATGGACAAGTGGGTGGTCACTAAAGGAGGTTGAGAAACTTTCTGTGCCCATTGGAGCCACTCCAAGCTCACCCCACAACCGCGTTATCATCCCCCAGCCCTCCAATCCCCCCCTTCACGCTCCCTCCATCCTCTCCCCTCAAGCCAGAGAGACCCAATTGAAGTTCAAGTCTTGGGGACTGAGTCATTCCCAATAGTGACTATTCCCCCAATGATGGGGACCAGGGATTGGAGGTGGGATTGATTCCCCAGGGGGTAGAATGCCTTCTCCAAGGCAATAACCCCCACCCCGCTACGCAACAACGGGGCAAAACAATCACTCGGTCAAGACAAGCTCACCAATAGGTGCTTTGGTCCACCTTGTTGTCTAACGGGGGGCATACACGCGACGGGTCGAGAGAGGGCTGCTCTTGGATTTTTTTCGAGAGTAGCCTAGTGCTTCACGTCGTTAGTGTACGCTTGACCTGGACCATTTGATGGGCAACACGACAGCTCAGTGACTATCGCTGTGCTGTGCAGATACATGGATTTGGGCCTGTGTCTGTGGGAGTTTGCGCATTCTCCCCGTGCTTGCGTGGGTTCTCCGGGTGCTCCGGTTTCCTCCCACATCCCAAAGATGTGCTCTTAGGCTGATTGGCAAAACAAATTCCCCTAAATTGTCTCAAATTTGGTTTTTAATCCAAGATCTACAAACATAGAACATAGAACATTACAGCGCAGTACAGGACCTTCGGCCCTCGATGTTGCGCCGGCCAGTGGACCCTCTAACCTAAACTATTCCAATATCATCCATATGCCTATCCACCGAACATTTGAATGCCCCCAAAGTAGGCGAGTCCACAACTGCTGCAGGCAGGGATCGTGGGTAGAGGTGGGAACATTGGGGTGGCAGCGCGGGCTCATCTACGGGGAAACGGGTCTGTTTCCCATGCTGTTTTGTTCTTTGTTCTTTGTACATCTGATCACCACTGGTGGGGAACACGTGAAACCCACACAGGTGAGAACTTTCACCTCCGAGGCAGGGAAGGTAAGTGCGTTCGGACTATTACATCCCGGCCTCACCAATCACATGTAAATAAGCTTATAAATATTTAAATCGGCCTCTTCCCAGGCGTGAAGCCAATTACATCGATAAGAGTCACCCGGGAGTGTTGCGAATACCTGACACCGGGTATGTTTTGCGATTTTTAAGCCTCCCACTCTGTTACGCTAATCCGCAGAGGGCGGAAAGACAGAATGGGCAGCTGGAATTTAAAAGTGTGAAGAATAAGGAAGGTGTAATTTGGTAAGGAAGTACTCAATGACAGGACACCAGGAAGCTCTGTAGAACAAAGGGCCCCTTGATGTGTTTGTCCAAAGATCTCTGAAGGTGGAACAGCATGTTAATAGAGTGATGGAAAAGGGATGTAGGACTCTCGTCTTTATCACTTAAAGGATTACAAAAGCAGGGAGATCATGTTGGAGTGGTATAGAACTTTGGTGAGGCCACAGCTGGTGACACGGTAGCACAGTGGGCTAATGCCGCTGCTTCACAGCTCCAGGGTCCTGGGTTCGATTCAGTGAGAGTCTTTTTCCTCAGATGGCTAACACGAGGGGACGTAGCTTTAAGTTGAGGGGTGATAATTATAGGACGGATATCTGAGGTAAGTTCTTTACTCAGTAAGGGCATGGAATGCCCTGCCTACAGCAGTTGCGGACTCGTCAAGTTTAAGGGCGTTCAAATGGTCTGTGGATAGGCATATGGATAATATTGAAATAGTTTAGGATAGAGGGTCATTAGATTGGTTCCATTGGTTGGTGCAACATCGAGGGCCGAAAGGCCTGCACTGTAATGTTCTATGTTCTACGATTCCCGACTCAGGTTGCTGTCTGTGTGGAGTTTGCACATTCTCCTCGTGTCTGCATGGGTTTCCTCCGGGTGCTCCGGTTTCCTCCCACAGTCCAAAGATGTGCGGGTTAAGTTGATTGGCCGTGCTGAGAAATTGCCCCTTAGTATCCTGAGATGCGTAGGTTGGAGGGATTAGTGAATATAATGTATAGGGATACGGTGGTAGGGCCTGGATGGGATTGTGTTGGGTGCAGACTTGATGGGCTGAAGGGCCGCTTTCTGCACTGTAGGGTTCTATGGAGTACTGTGTGCAGTTCTGGTCACCACATTATCGGAAGGCTGAGAAGCGGGTGCAGGGATTTCTCAGGATGCTGCCTGGGATGGAACAGTTAAGAAATGGAATGAGGATGAACTTGGGTTATTTTTATCGGAGCAGAGAAGACTGAGGGATGACCTGATTTTTACCCAGAGGGTTTGGAATGCACTGTCTGGGAGGGTGGTGGAGCTGGGTATCCTTGTATTCTTTAAAAAGTATTCGGATGGGCACTTGGCACATTATAACATTCCGGGCTATGGACCAAGTGCTGGTAAATGAGATTAAATGGGAAATGAGGGTTTTCCCGATGTTGGTGCAGTCTTAATGGACCAAAGTTCCTCTTTTGTACCGTACAATTCCATAATTTAATATCACTGTCCTCCGTACACTTTCTAGACAATCAGTGATTGTGAAATACTTTAAAGATTTCCTGAAAATAGGCTTAATTGCTTTCTTTAACCGGAAAAGATTCTTGTGCATGTTGTCCAGGGGGGAAAAGATATGTTTTTCCTCCTCATTGAGAATGTACTAATGCAAAAGAAATTCTTTATTAGAAAACCACACCCATAGCTTATAACGGCAACAAGTCTGTACCCGGGGAATCCACAGCAACAAGTCTGTACCCAGGGAATCTCCATGATCCCTGTATCCTCTGTGAGAGATCTCTCTGTGATCCCTGTGTCCTCTGTAAGAGAGATCTCTCCATGATCCCTGTGTCCTCTGTGAGAGATCTCTCCGTGATCCCTGTGTCCTCTGTGAGAGATCTCTCCGTGATCCCTGTGTCCTCTGTGAGAGATAGAACATAGAACATAGAACATAGAACATTACAGCGCAGAACAGGCCCTTCGGACTTCAATGTTGCGCCGACCAATTATGAAAAATCAATGACCCTCCAAACTAAACCATTCTCTTTTCATCCATAAACTTATCTACTAACCTCTTAAACACCACCAAACGTGGCGCATCTACAACTGACGCAGGCAGGGCATTCCATACCCTTACCACCCTCTGGGTAAAGAACCTACCTCTGATATCAGTCCTATAACTACCACCCCTTAATTTAAAGCTATGTCCCCTCGTGCTAGCTTTCTCCATCCTAGGAAAAAGGCTATCACTGTCCACCCTATCTAAACCTCTAATCATCTTATATGTTCAATAAGGTCTCCTCTTAGCCGCCTTCTTTCTAACGAAAACAACCTCAAATCCCTCAGCCTCTTCTCATAAGACCTGCCCTCCATACCAGGCAACATCCTGGTAAACCTCCTCTGTACCCTCTCCAATGCCTCCACATCTTACTTATAATGCGGGGACCAGAACTGCACACAATACTCCAAGTGCGGCCGCACTAGAGTTTTGTACAGTTGCAACATGACGTTGTGGCTCCGAAATTCAATTCCCCTATCAATAAAAGCTAAGACTCCATATGCCTTCTTAACAACCTTCTCGACTTGACTGCCTACTTTCAGGGATCTATGCACATACACACCAAGATCCCTCTGTTCATCAAGACTACTAAGAATCCTACCATTAGCCTATACTCTACACATTTATTATTCCTGCCATAGTGCATTACCTCACACTTTTCCACATTAAACTCTATTTGCCACCTCTCGGCCCAGCTCTGCAACTTGTCCAAGTCTCTCTGCAAACTATAACACCCCTCTTCACTATCTACCACTCCTCCGACTTTGTGTCATCCGCAAATTTACTAATCCATCCTTCAATACCCTCATCCAGATCATTTATAAAAATTACAAACAGCAGGGGCCCAAAACAGATCCCTGAGGTACACCACTAGTAACCGAACTCCACGATGAATATCTCCCATCAACCACCACCCTCTGTCGTCTATCTGCTAGCCAATTCCTAATCCAATTAGCTAAATCACCCTCAATCCCATACATCTGCATTTTCTGCAGAAGCCTTCAATGGGGCACCTTATCGAACGCCTTACTAAAGTCCATATATACCACATCAACTGCCTTACCCCCATCCACCTCTTTGGTCACTTTTTCAAAAACCTCAATAAGGTTAGTAAGGCACGACCTACCCTTCACAAAACCATGCTGACTATCCCCAATCAAATCATTTCTCTCTAAATAACTATAAATCCTATCCCTAATAATTCTTTCCAATACTTTGCCCACAACAGAAGTAAGACTCACCGGCCTATAATTCCCCGGAAAGTCTCTATTCCCCTTCTTGAACAATGGGACCACATTCGCTATCCTCCAGTCTTCAGGCACTATACCCATAACCAATGACGACCTGAAGATCAGAGCCAGAGGCTCTGCAATCGCCTCTCTTGCCTTCCAGAGAATCCTAGGATAAATCCCGTCCGGCCCAGGGGACTTATCCAACTTCAAACCCTCAAGAATGTCTAGCACATCCTCCTTATCTACTTCAATACTTTCCAGTTTACAACCCTGTATCCCAGTGTTCTCCACAACTACATTTACATCTCCCTGTGTGAATACCGAAGAGAAATATTTGTTCAATGCCTCTCCAATCTCTTCAGGCTCCACGCACAACTTCCCACTGCTGTCTCTGACTGGCCCTAATCTTGCCCTAACCAATCTTCTATTCTTAACATATCTAAATAAAGCTTTAGGATTCCCCTTGATCCTATCAGCCAAAGTCTTCTCGTGTCCCCTTTTAGCTCTCCTCAACTCACCCTTCAGCTCCCTCCTGGCTAATCTATAGCTATCCATCGCACTAACTGAGCCTCCAAGCCTCATCCTGACATAAGCCTCCTTTTTCCTTTTAACTAGCGAATTAACTTTTTTAGTACACCATGGTTCCCTTACTCGACCATTTCCTCCTTGCCTGATGGGGACATACTTATCAAGGTCGCGCAGTAGCTGCTCCTTGAATAAGCTCCACATTTCAGATGTTCCCAGTCCCTGTAGTTTCCTAGTCCAACCTATGCACCCTAATTCTCTCCTGATGGCCTCATAATTACCCTTCCCCCAGCTATAACTACTGCCCCCAGGTTTGTGCCTATCCCTATCCATCACTAAGGTGAATGTAACTGAATTGTGGTCACTATCACCAAAATGTTCACCAACTTCCAAGCCTAACACCTGGTCTGGCTCATTGCCCAGCACCAAATCAAATGTAGCCTCATCTCTAGTTGGCCGATCTACATACTGAGTCAAAAAACCTTCCTGCACACTTTGTACAAAAACTGATCCCTCTAACGAGCTAGAGCTATAGCTATTCCAATCAATATTAGTAAAGTTAAAGTCCCCATAACAATTACCCTATTACTTTCACTCCTGTCCAGGATCGACTTTGCAATCCTTTCCTCTACCTCTCTAGAACTTTTAGGAGGTCTATAAAAGACTCCCAACAGGGTGACCTCTCCTCTCCTGTTTCTAATCTCAGCCCATACTACCTCAACAGACAAGTCCTCATCAAACTTCCTTTCTGTCACTGTGATACAGTCTTTGACTAATAATGCCACTCCTCCCCCCCTTCTACCTCCTTCTCTACTCCGACTGAAGCATTTGAACCCCGGAACCTGCAACAACCATCCTGTCCCTGCTCTATCCATGTCTCTGAAATGGCCACAACATCGAAGTTCCAGGTACTGATCCAAGCTGCAAGTTCCTCCACCTTATTGCGAATACTTCTTGCATTAAAGTATACGCATTTCAAACCATGCCCTACTCCACCCATACGCTGCTGTGCTTTACAGTTCTCATCTATGACCCCCCTATTCTCGTCCCTCTTAACATCCAAACTACTCAGGATCCCACCCCCTCTCTGAATCAGTTTAAAGCCCCCTGCATAGCCTTTGCAAATTTTCCCCCCAAGATATTGGTTCCCCTCTGGTTCAGGTGTAGACCATCTCTCTTGTAGAGGTCCCACCTACCCCAGAATGAGCCCCAGTTGTTCAGGAACCTGAACCCCTCCCTCCTGCACCATCCCCGCAGCCATGAGTTCAAACATTCCCTCTCTCTGTTCTTCTCTAGACTATCCCGTGGCACAGGCAAGAGTCCAGAGATAACCACTCTGTCTGTTTTTGCCCTAAGCTTCCACCACAACTCCATAAATTTCTGTTTAATATCCCCTTCCCTTGTCCTACCTACATCATCTGTCCCTACATGAACTATGACATAGGACTGACTCCCCTCTCCCTTAAGAATCTTAAAAACCCGCTCTGAGACATCCTGGACCCCAGCCCCTGGGAGGCAACACACCAGCCCTGAGTCCCGTTTATTACTATTTACTCTCCTATCTGTCCCCCTAACTATGGATGTCTCCATGATCCCTGTGTCCTCTGTGGGAGATCTCTCCACGATTCCGGTGTCCTCTTTGGGGGATCTCTCCACGATCCCTGTGTCCTCTGTGGGAGATTTCTCCACGATCCCTTTGTCCTCTTTGGGAGATCTCTCCATGATCCCTGTGTCCTCTGTGGGAGATCTCTCCACGATCCCTGTGTCCTCTGTGGGAGATCTCTCCGTGACCCCTGTGTCCTCTGTGGGAGATCTCTCCATGATCCCTGTGTCCTCTGTGGGAGATCTCTCCGTGACCCCTGTGTCCTCTGTGGGGATCTCTCCACGATCCCTGTGTTCTCTGTGCGAGATCTCTCCGTGTCCGTCACAACAGGTTCAAACCCCACATCTTCGTAATCCAAGCAGACTTTCCAGTGCTGTGCTGATGGGGTGCTGCACTGTCAGAGATGTTGTTTCAGATAAAATGTTAAATTGAGGTCCTGACTGCCCTTGCAGCTCAGCATGGGAGACCCCACAACACTCAAGATAAGCAGGGGAGTTCCACCCAGCACTGACTGGATTCGGGGTCTGTATCTCTGCATGATAAAATAATTGACCAGTCCATTGGCCTCAACTCAAAAACTGTTACTGAGCACGTAGACCGGTGGAAAACCGCGATGATCCAAAGTCCTCTGTAATCCTCCAGAGATATCTCAACACTGCTGGTGAATCCCTGGGGAATCTGTCACTCAGTTTGTAAGTCTGCGGAGGCCAAAGTCCCTTCACCATCATCCCTTTACAAATTCTAACAGCGGTACACAGAGAGCTCACAGTCAGCAGTCTACCTCCAGGAGGGTCAGAGGAACTGACACGCTCAGTTAAATACAGGGCAAAGACTCTCTGATTGGCCCATCAAGTGGATCTGTAACCCACTCACACTCCAACAGGCCAACGTCAATGTTTAATGATTGAAGTCATTACAGAATTAAGAACAAAGAACAAAACAGCACGGGAAACAGGCCCTTCGGCCCAACGAGCCCGCGCCATCACCCAGATGTTCCCACATCTACCACGATCCCTGTCCATGTTTATAGATCTATGATTAACAACCAAATTTGAGACAATTTAGGGAGAATTTGTTTTGCCAATTAGCCTAAGAGCACATCTTTGGGATGTGGGAGGAAACCAGAGCACCGGAGAAAACCCACGCAAGCACGGGGAGAATGCGCAAACTCCCACAGACACAGGCCCAAATCCATGTATCTGCACAGCACAGCGATAGTCCCTGAGCTGTCGTGTTGCCCATCAAATGGTCCAGGTCAAGCGTACACTAACGACGTGAAGCACTAGGATACTCTTGAAAAAAAAAATCCAAGAGCAGCCTCTCACAACCCATCGCGTGTATGTCCCTTGTTAGACAACAAGGTGGACCAAAGCACCTGTAGGATAAAAACAAGTACATCAATATCATCATCTATTTACACACTTCCCAGGGACTCCCAAGGCTCATGATCCCTATTTTAAATCAGTTTTCTATACCCCTCCATTCCCATTCTGTTCATGTGCCCAGCTAAGTATTTCTTAAATAACTCCAGAGTGCCTGCCTCCACCACTTTACTTGGCAGCGCATTCCATACCCCCACCACCCTCTGTGTGAAAAAACTCCCTCTAGCATCCAAATTATACCTTACCCCCCTCACCTTAAGCCCGTGACCCCTCGTGCTATTCGAGTCCATCCTAGGAAAAAGCTTAACCCTGTTTACTCTATCTATACCCTCATAATCTTGTACACCTCTATTAGATCTCCTCTAAGTCTACGTCTTTGGAAAATTGGCCGAACATTGCAAATTTGGACTACCTCTTAATGAAATGTTGTGAGACAGATTAGTGTGTGGCATAAATAATCTAACCAGCCAATAGAAGCTGTTGGCAGAACCTGATTTGGGCTTTGAAAAAGCCACTGAATTAATCTTATCACAGAGCAAGGGGTCTCAGAGCTACAGGGGGATTTTAAGGCAGTTTGTCATGTTGCAACTGTACAAAACTCTAGTGCGGCCGCACTTGGAGTATTGTGTACAGTTCTAGTCCCCGCATTATAAGAAAGATGTGGAGGCATTGGAGAGGGTACAGAGGAGGTTTACCAGGATGTTGCCTGGTATGGAAGGCAGGTCTTATGAAGAGAGGCTGAGGGATTTGAGGTTGTTTTCGTTAGAAAGAAGGCGGCTAAGAGGAGACCTTATTGAAACATATAAGATGATTAGAGGTTTAGATAGGGTGGACAGTGATTGCCTTTTTCCTAGCATGGAGAAAGCTAGCACGAGGGGACATAGCTTTAAATTAAGGGGTGGTAGTTATAGGACAGATGTAAGAGGTAGGTTCTTTACCCAGAGGGTAGTAAGGGTGTGGAATGTGTTGCCTGCGTCAGTTGTAGATGCGCCAAGTTTGGTGGCATTTAAGAGGTTAGTAGATAAGTTTATGGATGAAAAGGGAATGGTTTAGGTTAGAGGGTCACTGCTTGTTCCTAATTGGTCGGCGCCACATCGAAGGCCGAAGGGCCTGTTCTGCGCTGTAATGTTCTAATCAGAGAGAGAGGGACCTCATGTAATCAATCCTCATTGGAGAGAGCTTAGGTAAATCAGGTATTAAAGCACCCCTTCAATATAGAAACCCTAATGTCACCGGCCAACACTCAAGGAAGAGCAGTGACAACGCCAAGAATGTTAGAGAACATACTCCAGAAAGATGCAGATTCTAGATAATAAATTATTGCGAGCATTGTCAGAGCAAAAGTGAAGTTTCAGCAACAGGTAAAACATGTGCTGTCTAGTGAAGAAGCTGAGGCCATACCTGAGTGTAGCAGACAGGTATCTCCTCTTCCCAGGGATGTTACAACTCAACTGTATCATCATAACAGAAGCTGCCCCGATAATGGTGGAATTACTGATAAACGGCCATTCTTGAAGACACCATTATTACTCAACAGTGGGGGCAATTCTCACAGCCTGCGCCACGAGTACAGTGCAGCTAGCCAGGAGACTCAAGTGGAATCTTCCTGCTGGGCCTCCACCTGTCGCAGTAAGAAGTCTGACAACATCAGTTTTAAATCCAACCGATTTATTTGATAGTAAACTTGCTAGCTTTAGGCCTTTGTGCTTTTGTCAGGTGAATGAAGGCACAAAGGCCGAAAGCTTGCAAGTTTACTATCAAATAAATTGGTTGGATTTAAAATTGGTGTTGTCAGACCTCTTACTGAACCTGGAAGCAACTAGTGTGGCATGGTAGCACAGTGGGTTGGCACTGCTGCTTCACAGCTCCGGGGTCCTAGGTTCGATTCCCGGCTCGGGTCACTGACTGTGTGGAGTTTGCACATTCTCCTTGTATCTGCGTGGGTTAGTTCAAAAATATGTGGGTTCGGTTGATTGGCCATGCTAGAATTGCCCCTTAGTGTCCTGGAGTGTGTAGGTTAGAGGGATTAGTGGGTAAAATATGTAAGGATATGGGGGTGGGATTGTGTTCGGTGCAGACTCAGTGGGTCGAAGGGCCTCTTTCTGTGCTGTAGGGATTCTATGAATATGTGCCTGCGATGAACACAGACCTGGTTGACACATAATTGCTCTGGGAATTCTCAGGGCCTGACATTGAGTGCGAGGAGTGAGTAATAAATCCCAGACTTTAAAGCAATTCCCACATTCTGAGAATGAATGTAGAATTGAAAACAAAGAAGCAGAAGGTATTTAGCAGCCGTGAGCAATAGTTCACACAAGGAACCCCGGAAACTTGAACAAAACACATGTCACCTCCACCCCGAGGTTCTGGTCATCCCACATTCTTCATACCATCATTATTCCTCTTCTGGTCGTTAGTTGCTTAGCCCAAAGCTCTGGAATTCTGTCCATTAAACCTCTCCAGCTCTCTCTCTTCCTTCAGCACACTCCTTACAACTTCCCTCTGAATGAACCTGTCCTGATATCACCTCGTTCAGTGTTTTATGGAGTAGATGCAAGTTCTTGTTGCTGTCCCTACCAGTGCTGCCCCTCCCCCAGCTTCCCCAGCCTGTAGAATGGAGACTTTCGGAATGATCCAGCTCCCTCGGATTCCCCATCACAAGCCCTGAAGGAATTGGTAACTTTTCAACCTCGGATCCTCCCAGTCTGACCTCACCACAAGGAAAAGAATGAAATCGCTCAGGGATGATAATTACTCCTGAAACTCACCCAGTTTCAGCTACATTGTGTGTTCCCTTTGATACGTCGCTCACTCATTGTCTTCTCTCTGACCCTCGGAGCCAAGATACACCTGGAAACAGAGTTTCTGTTTATCAACGTAGAGTTTGCCCTCTTTTTCACAGAGACTCATGCACCTTAATGTACAGCAGGTAGGCACAGCCAGCATTGGCCAAGATCCAAGGGTATTTGTGATTAGTCTGGTGCACGCCAGGATAAATCAGCAGCTCAATTGGCACAGAAAAATCTTTCCAATGCGGTAGATTGGTTGTCATTCACAGAGCCTGGGAACTGTGGTATCAGCACATTCAGGGGAAAAGGGTAGGGGATAGCATCTGGTTAAGATCATTTGGAGACTCAGACTCAATGGGCTGAATATCCTCCTTCTGCACTGTTGGGATTCTTCTTCAGGTGTTAGTTGAGGGGCAAACATTGGCCAGGATATCTGGGAAACCCTTTCAGATTTATGTCAGGTGTATGGTGTGCTAGATTTCATTAATCGATTGAGTTTAGGGGTCGGGAGGTAATGCTGCAACTTTATAAGACCCTTGTCAGACCCCAGTACAGTTCTGGTCGCCTCACTACAAGAAGGATGTGGAAGCTATTGAGAGGGTGCAGAGGAGATTTACAAGGATGTTGCCTGGATTGGGGGGCATGCCTTATGAGGATAGGTTGAGGGAACTCGGTCTCTTCTCCCTGGAGAGATGAAGGTTGAGAGGCGACCTGATAGAGGTTTATAAAACGTTGTGAGGAATAGATAGGGTGGATTCTCGGAGGCTATTTCCCAGGGCTGAAATGGTAGCTACGAGAGGACACAGGTTTAAGGTGCTGGGGGGCAAGTACAGAGGAGATGTTAGAGGTACGTTTTTCACTCAGAGGGTGGTGAGTGAGTGGAATCAGTTGCTGTCAGTGGTGGTAGAGGCGAACTCGCTGGGGTCTTTTAAGAGACTTCTGGATGAGTAAATAGGATTTAATGGGATTGGGAGTTACAGATAGTTCTATGGGCTGGTAAGTATAGATACGATTGGCACAACTTGTGGGCCGAAGGGCCTGTTTGTGCTGTAGTGTTCTATGTTCTTAACAGTGCGACCCCACTAAGAGCGGACCAGGCCTCGGTGCAACATCTCATCCATAGGACTGTGTCTCCAACAGTGCCGCACTCCCTCAGCACTGGCACTGAGTGTCTGGAGCAGAACTTCGAGCTCAGAGGTGACTATTGTTGAGGCAAGATGTGTGTGTGCTAAGTGCGGGATCTGATTGTGTGTTCACTCCTGCATCCTCGGGATGAACTCTTACAGCTAGTGTTTTATCCAGGGTGGTGGTGGGCACTGAGCCTCACCCAGCGCACGAAGGCGTGTGCTCACCTTATTGTCTACTTCTTGCAACTTGAGGAGAAAGCAGAGATCAGAGGCGGCGCCAGCTCTACCTCCACTGATGACTAATTCCAGCACTCCTTGGCAATTAACTTCAATTATTGCTCTCTCGGCCTCTCCCAAAATAGAATGGAACCACTCAAAATTTGATAACAAAGAGGTCCATTGACACGCATATAGATCCATAGAATCCCCACTGTGCATAAAGAGATCATTCGATCCATCAGCTCTGCACCAAATCTCCGAAAGAGCACTCTACCTCAACCCTCCCCTCCTCCCTACCTTCGTAACCGTACGCCAATCCACTTAACCCAAGCACCTTTGAGCTGTGGGGGAAAAAAAAACCTTCCTGCAATGGTAGAGGATTTGTCAACATTAAGGGCATTTAAATAATCATTGGATAAGTATATGGATAATATTGGAATAGTGTAGATTAGATGGGCACAGGTTGGCACAGCATCGAGGGCTGAAGGGCCTGTACTGCGCTGTAATGTTCTATGAAAGCGGAGCACCCAAAGGAAATGTATGCAGACACGGGGCGAACATGCACTCAGACAGTGACCCAAGCTGGGAATTGATCCCGGGTCCCTGGCACTGTGAGGCAGCAGTGCTAACCACCCTTATCCCACAATGTGTCCTAGTTGTGTTGGGTGGTACAACCAGCGTGCTCAGATTCAGAACAGATTTAGCAGCTCAAAACCTGGCACAGAATTAAACTGAGGCGCAAACTGCAATCTCATGACCCGGTATATGTCCCTCTTAACAATTCCCACTGCAATGGGGGAATCAACCCTAGTTCAACGGAGAGTACAGGAGAGCATTCCAGGAACAGCACCAGGCAGACCTAAGAAAAATGAACCAACCTGGGAAAACAGCAGCATGATATGCCAATCGAGAGGAACAGCCTGCATTAGACAGAGCTAAGCAGTCCCACAGTCAACGGATCAGATCTAAGCTCTGCAGTCCTTCCACATGCAATTGCGAATGGCGGTGGGCAATTAACAACTCACTGGAAAAGGAGGCTCCACAAATACCCCCATCCTCAACGGCGGAGGAGCTCGGCACATCCGTGCAAAAGGTAAGGCTGAAATATTCGCAGCAATCTTCAGCCGTGTGGATGATCCATCTCGCCCTCCTCCAGTGCTCCCGCCATCTCAGTCTCCAGCTAACTCAATTCACTCTGTCAGAAATAGTTGGAAGTACTGGATACTGGGCCCTGATAACATTCCGGCAATAGGACTGAAGATTTGTGCTCCGGAAGTTGCCACTCCCCTAGTCCAGCTCTTCCAGTGCACTTACAACACTGGCATCTACCCTGCAAAATAGAACAAAGAACAAAACAGCACCAGAAACAGGCCCTTCGGCCCAACGAGCCCGCGCCGCCTCCCCGATGTTCCCACCTCTACCCATGACCCCTGTCTATGTTTATAGATCTATGGATTGCAACCAAATTTGAGACAATTTAGGGAAAATTTGTTCTGCCAATCAGCCTAAGAGCACATCTTTGGGATGTGGGAGGAAACCGGAGCTCCCGGAGAAAACCCACGCGAGCACGGGGAGAACGCGCAAACTCCCACAGACACAGGCCCAAATCCATGTATCTGCACAGCACAGCGATAGTCACTGAACTGTCGTGTTGCCCGTCATAGGGTCGAAATGTGGCAAGTTCAAAAGCAAAGTGCTGCAGATGTTAGAAATAAAAACAGAAAGTGCTTAAAATACTCAGTAAGTCAGGCAGCTGTGGAGACAAAAACAAAGTTAGCATATTAGACCTGTTCATTAGAACTTTTATCCTACAGGGGCTTTGGTCCACCTTGTTGTCTAACGAGGGACATACACGCGATGGGTCGTGAGAGGGCTGCTCTTGGATCTTTCGAGAGTATCCTAGTGCTTCACGTCGTTAGTGTACGCTTGACCTGGACCATCTGATGGGCAACACGACAGCTCAGTGACTATCGCTGTGCTGTGCAGATACATGGATTTGTGCCTGTGTCTGTGGGAGTTTGCGCATTCTCCCCGTGCTTGCGTGGGTTTTCTCCGGGTGCTCCGGTTTCCTCCCACATCCCAAAAATGTGCTGCTAGGCTGATTGGGTAACAAATTGTCCCTAAATTGGTCCCTATATGGGAATCTTCAACAATAGGCATAGCCTAAAGACAAGGATATGTCATTAAGACGTTAGGACGGTGGCGTGGGCTCGTTGGGCCGAAGGGCCTGTTTCCCGTGCTGTGTTGCTCTTTGTTCTTTGTTCTTAACCCATTGAGTCTGCACCTACGACAATCCCACCCCAGTTCCTATCCCAGGAGCCCCACATATTTACCCTCCCAGCCCCCCTGGCACAAAGGGACAAAGAGGCCTGACCCATCACCTTAACCCGCACATCTTTGGAGTGTGGGAGGAAACAGAGAACTCAGAGGAAACCCACGTTGACACGGGGAGAATGTGCAAACTCCACACAGACAGTGAGCCAAGGCTGGAATCGAACCCGGGTCCCTGGCACTATGAGGCAGCGGTGCTCACCACTGTGCCACCATGCCACCCCCATGATATAAGGCAGTATTTCAGTGTGGCATCAAGGAGTCAATGAGAATCAAGGGGACAAACTCTCCACTGGTTGGAGTCATACCTGATACAAAGGAAGATGGTTGTGGTGGTTGGAGGACAATCATCTCAGCTCCATCTCTGCAGGAGTTCCTAGACCCAACCATCTTCAGCTGCTTGATAAATAACCTTCCTTCCCTCATAAGGTCGGAAGTGGGGATAGAATCATAGAACTCTACAGTGCAGAAACAGGCCCTTCAGCCCATCGAGTCTGCACCGACCATAATCCCACCTCGGCCCTACCCCCATATCCCTACACATTTACCGCTAATCCCTGTAATCTACACGTGCCAGGGGCAATCAACCTAACCCACCCATCTGTGGGAGGAAATCTGAGCACTTGAGGAAACCCACGCAGACACGAGGAGAATGTGCAAAACTTCACACAGACAGTGACCCGAGCCGGGAATCGAACCCAGGACACTGGAGCTGTGAAGCAGGAGCGCTAATCACTGTGCTACCGTGCCGCCCCCTTTTTTTTAAACTAATCCCACTGTCCCACTCTCTCCCTATATTCCTGTAACAATCCCAAATTGGATGCTTACTGATGATGTTTAATTATTTGAACCATCACTGCTTAACATCAATGATATTATCATTAATAGGTTCCCATTATCAATATCCTGGGGGTTACGCAGAAACTGAACTGTACTAGCCGTATAAATACTATGTCTATCCGAGGCTGGGAATACTGCGGAGCGTAACTCACTTCCTGACTCTCCAAGGTCTTCTCAACAAGACACAGGTCAGGAATATGATGGAAAATTCCCCTGGATGGGTCCAGCTCCAACAACACTCAAGAAATCCAGAACAAAGCAGCCGGCTTGATTGGCAACCCATTCCCCCACCTTAAATCTCCACTCTCTCCACCACTGACGTACAGTGGGAGCCGTGTGTATCGTCTACAAGATGCACTGCAGGAACTCACCAAGACTCCTTCAATAGCACCTTCCAAATACATAACCAACACTACCTTGAAGGACAAGGAGCATATGGAAACACCACTACCAGAGGTTCCCTTCCAACTTTTACAGATGCACCATAGAAAGCATTCTTCCTGGTTGTATCACAGCTTGGTGTGGGCTCCTGCTCTGCCCAAGACCACAAAGAACTACAAAAGGTCATGAATGTAGCCCAATCCATCACACAAACCAGCCTCCCATCCGTTGACTCTGTCCACATTTCCCACTGCCTCAGAAAAGCAGCCGGCATAATTAAGGACCCCACGCAACCCGGGCATTCTCTCTTCCACCTTCTTCCGTCGGGAAGAAGATACAAAAGTCTGAGGTCACGTACCGACCGGCTCAAGAACAGCTTCTTCCCTGTTGTTGTCAGACTTTTGAATGGACCTTACATTAAGTTGATCTTTCCCTACACCCTAGCTATGACTGTAACACTGCATTCTGCACTCTCTCATTTCCTTCTCTATGAGTGGTATACTTTGTCTGTACAAGAAACAATACTTTTCACTCTATGTGAATACATGTAACAATAATAAATCAAATCAAATTAAAGAACAAAGAACAAAACAGCACGGGAAACAGGCCCTTCGTCCCGACGAGCCCGTGCCGCCACCCTGATGTTCCCACCTCTACCCGTGATCCCTGTCTATGTTTATAGATCTATGGATTAAAAACCAAATTTGAGACAATTTAGGAGAATTTGTTTTGCCAATTAGCCTAAGAGCACATCTTTGGGATGTGGGAGGAAACCGGAGCGCCCGGAGAAAACCCACGCAAGCACGGGGAGAATGCGCAAACTCCCACAGACACAGGCCCAAATCCATGTATCTGCACAGCACAGCGATAGTCACTGAGCTGTCGTGTTGCCCATCAAATTGTCCAGGTCAAGCGTACACTAACGACGTGAAGCACTAGGATACTCTTGAAAAAAAACCCATCGCGTGTGTGCCCCTTGTTAGACAACAAGGCGGACCGAACTACCTGTAGGATAAAAACAAGACAACTAGGCCTCAGGCCTTTGACTGACTCCTGTCCACCTCTATGAGAGAGCGAGATCAGGCAGGTAATTAGTCACCTCCCTCTGGGGACTTCAGCCTTTGGGCTGTACTGGCCGGGGTCCATAACAAATGTAATCTCCTCATAAACAATTGCCCAGCGAATGTCATTATCCATGTTTTCGATACATTTACTGCAAACTTCCGTTTGCGATAGGGGCAGTGACTCAATCCAGATAACAAACAGCTCAGAAATCAGGCCCTAGACTCTATCACCTGCACCCAACCTGTTATGAGTCACCTCTTGGAATTTAACATTCTTGCTGCTTTTATCTGGGTTTGTTTTGACTTCAATCTCAGTGAATTGTTAAGGAATGGTGTCCACTCTGCAGGGTAACAGAGCTCCGAACACGGTGGAATCGGGCCTACGCTCCCCCTTGCTGGTTTGGGATGCTCTTGCATCCATCTTGTTTGAGGCCTTTCTCCTGTGTGGAATTGGCGTGTTCCCGCTGGGAATCCCATTAGAGATTGCGAACCATTAGGATCAGCTTTCTGTCCTGCCAACAGGAATAGATTGGCCATTGGTTTGACCATCCATTGGTCAAACCAATTAAAAATGGCAGTTCCGGGTTGCTGAGTGGAAACAGCGGTTTGTTTGTGGAGTTTACTGGACTAGCTGGGTTTTCTATCCTCCTGCGAAACAAACTAAAGGTGTAGCACATGGAGTTCACTAAACCTCAAGGGCCGGACACTATCCAATAGGAGTGAGGGTATTGTGGCTTCCATCTCTGGCTGACCCTCTTACGATGCCAGTGTTAGACTGGAGTAAACACAGTAAGAAGTCTCACAGGTTAAAGTCCAACAGGTTTATTTGGTAGCAAAAGCCGCTAGCTTTCAGAGCTGGTTGTTCCAGGCAGCTGGGGGTTTGACTGTGTTGACTCTCTTACAACAGAATGACAAAGCTGCCAACATTCTCCCGTCCGGGTGTCAGCATTGACACTCTGACACACACATTCTGCCTGAGGGTGAGGCTCCATGGGAGTGCCCGGGGTAACCTGTCATAGTGTGTGTGTGTGTGTGTAATGTGTGTCTGGGTGTGGGTGAGTGGGTGTGTCTGGGTATATGTGTCAGTATGTGTCTGTTGTGTGTGTGTGAGTGTGTGTGTGTGCGTGTGAGTGTGAGTGAGAGTGTGTCAGTGTGTGTGTGCGTGCGTGTGTGAGTGTGTGTGTATGAGTGTGTGTGTGTGAGTGTGTGTGAGAGTGCGTGTGAGAGTGTGTCTGTGTGTGTGAGTGTGTGTTGAGTGTGTGTTGAGAGTGGTCGTGTGGGTGAGTGTGTGTGTGAGTGTGTTTGTGAGTGTGTTGGTGGTGCAGTGTGTGTGGTGGTGTGTGAGTGTGTGTGTGAGAGTCGTGTGAGAGTGTGTCTGTGTGTGTGAGTGTGTGTGTGAGTGTGTGTGTGTGTGTGTGAGAGTGTGTCGTGTGTGTGTGCGTGCGTTGTTAGTGTGTGTGTATGAGTGTGTGTGTGAGTGCGTGTGGAGTGTGTCTGTGTGTGTGAGTGTGTGTGTGAGTGTGTGTGTGAGTGTGGCGTGTGAGAGTGTGTCTGTGTGTGTGAGTGCGTGTGTGAGTGGTGTGTGAGAGTGCGGGAGAGTGTGTCTGTGTGTGGTGATGTGTGTGTGGTGTGTGTGTGAGTGTGTGTGAGAGTGTGTCAGTGTGTGTTGAGTGTGTGTGTGAGTGTGTGTGTGAGAGTGCGTGAGAGTTGTGTCTGTGTGTGTGAGTGTGTGTGTGAATGTGTGTGTGTGTGTGTGAGAGTGTGTCAGTGTGTGTGTGCGTGCGTGTGTGAGTGTGTGAGTATGATGTGTGTGTGAGTGTTGTGAGAGTGCGTGAGAGTGTGTCTGTGTGTGTGAGTGTGTGTGTGAGTGTGTGTTGAGTGTGCGTGTGAGAGTGTGTCTGTGTGTGTGAGTGTGTTTGTGTGTGTGTGAGAGAGTCGTGTGAGAGTGTGTCTGTGTGTGTGATTGTGTGTGTGAGTGTGTGTGTGAGTGTGTGTGAGAGTGTGTCAGTGTGTGTGTGCGTGCGTGTGTGAGTGTTTGTGTATGAGTGTGTGTGTGTGATGTGTGTGTATGAGTGGTGTGTGTGAGTGTGTGTGAGAGTGCGTGTGAGAGTGTGTCTGTGTGTGTGAGTGTGTGTGTGAGTGTGTGTGTGAGCGTGTCATGTGCGTGTGAGTGTGTCGGTGTGTGTGTGTGAGCGTGTCATGTGCATGTGAGTGTGTCAGTGTGTGTGAGAGTGTGTATGTGTGTGTGTGTGTGTGTGAGTGTGTGAGTGAGAGTGTGTGTGAGCCTGTGTCGTGTTTGTGTGCGTGTGTGAGTGTGTCGGTGTGTGTGTGTGTGTGTGTGTGATGTGTGTGAGACTGTGTCAGTGTGTGTGTGCATGTGTGTGTCGGGGTGTGTGTGTGTGTGTGTGAGCGTGTCGTGTGCGTGTGAGTGTGTCAGTGTTGTGAGTGTGTGAATGTGTGTGTGTGTGAGTGTGTGTGTGAGTGTGTGTGCGAGAGTGTGTGTGAGACTGTGTCAGTGTGTGTGTGCGTGTGTGAGTGTGTCGGAGTGTGTGTGTGTGTGAGAGTGTGTGTGTGAGAGTGTCAGTGTGTATGTGTGTGCGTGTGTGAGTGTGTCGGAGTGTGTGTGTGTGTGAGTGTGTGTGCGAGAGTGTGTGGTGAGAGTGTCAGTGTGTGTGTGTGCATGTGTGAGTGTGTCGAGTGTGTGTGGTTGTGTGTGAGTATGTGTGAAGTGTGGTGTTGTGTGTGTGTGAGAGTGTGTGTGAGTGTGTGTGTGTGTGTGTGAGTGTGTGTGTGTGTGTGCGTGTGTGTGTGTGTGTGTAGTGTGTGTGTGTGTGAGTGTGTGTGTGTGTGAGTGTGAGTGTGTGTGTGTGTGTGTGTGTGTGTGTGTGTGTGTGTGTGTGTGTGTGTGTGTGTGTGTGTGTGATGTGAGAGTATGTGTGAGAGTGTGTCGTGTGTGTGTGCGTGTGTGTGAGACTGTGTCAGTGTGTGTGTGTGTGTGTCGGAGTGTGTGAGTGTGTGTGCGAGAGTGTGTGTGAGACTGTGTCAGTGTGTGTGTGCGTGTGTGAGTGTGTCGGAGTGTGTGTGTGTGTGTGTGTATGTGTGTGAGACTGTGTCAGTGTGTGTGTGTGTGTGTGTGTGTGTGTCGGAGCGTGTGTGTGAGTGTGGTGAGTGTGTCAGTGTGTGTGTGTGTGTGTCGGAGTGTGTGAGTGTGTGTGTGAGTGTGAGTGTGAGAGACTGTGTCAGTGTGTGTGTGGGGAGTGTGTGAGTGTGTGTGTGAGTGTGTGTGTGAGACTGTGTGTGTGGGTGTGTGTGTGTGGAGTGTGTGAGTGTGTGTGTGAGTGTGTGTGTGAGAGTGTGTGTGAGACTGTGTCAGTGTGTGTTGTGTGTGTCGGAGTGTGTGTGTGTGTGTGTGAGTGTGTGTGTGAGAGTGTGTGTGAGACTGTGTCAGTGTGTGTGTGTGTGTGTCGGAGTGTGTGAGTGTGGTGTGTGTGTGTGTGTGAGTGTGTGTGAGAGACTGTGTCAGTGTGTGTGTGCGTGTGTGTGTCGGAGTGTGTGTGTGAGAGTGTGTGTTGTGTGTGTGTGTGTGTGTGTGTCGAGTGTGTGTGAGAGTGTGTGTGAGACTGGTCAGTGTGTGTGTGTGTGTGTGTGTGTGTGTGTGTGTGTGTGAGTGAGTGTGTGTGTGAGTGTGTGTGTGAGAGTGTCAGTGTGTATGTGTGTGCGTGTGTGAGTGTGTCGAGTGTGTGTGTGTGGTGTGTGTGTGAATGTGTGTGTGAGTGTGTGTGTGAATGTGTGTGTGTGTGTGTAGTGTGTGAGTGTGTTGTGTGAGCGTGTGTGAGAGACTGTGTCAGTGTGTGTGTGCGTGTGTGTGTGTCGGAGTGTGTGTGTGTGTATGTGTGTGAGACTGTGTCAGAGTGTGTGTGTGTGTGTGTGTGTGTCGGAGTGTGTGTGTGAGAGTGTGTGAGACTGTGTCAGTGTGTGTGTGTGTGTGTCGGAGTGTGTGAGTGTGTGAGTGAGTGTGTGTGAGAGTGTGTCAGTGTGTGTGTGTGTGTCGGAGTGTGTGAGTGTGGTGTGAGTGTGTGTGAGTGTAGACTGTGTCAGTGTGTGTGTGTGTGTGTGTCGGTGTGTGAGTGTGTGTGTGAGTGTGTGTGTGAGTGTGTGTGAGAGACTGTGTGTGTGTGTGTGTGTGTGTGTGTGTGTAGTTGTGTGAGGTGTGTGTGTGTGCTTGTCAGTGTGTGTGTGGTGTGTGTGTGGGAGTGTGTGTGAGTGTGTGTGAGTGTGTGTGTGAGTGTGTGTGTGACTGTGTCAGTGTGTGTGTGTGTGTGTGTGTGTGTGTGTGTGTGTGTGTGTGTGTGTGTGTGTGTGGTGTGTGAGTGAGTGTGTGTGTGAGAGTGTGTGTGTGAGAGTGTCAGTGTGTATGTGTGTGCGTGTGTGAGTGTGTCAGTGTGTGTTGTGAGTGTGTGTGGTAGTGTAGTGTGTGTGAGTGTGTGAGTGGTTGTGTCCTGTGTAGTGGTGTGTGCAGGTGTGTGTGTGTGTTGCAGAGTGTGTGTGTGTGTGTGTGTCGGAGTGTGTGAGGTGTGTGGAGACTGTGTCAGTGTGTGTGTGGTGTGTGGAGTCTGTGTCAGTGTTGTGTGGTGTGTGTGCGGAGCCATGTGTGTGTGTGGTGTGTGTCGGAGTGGTGAGTGTGTGTGTGAGTGTGTGTGTGTGTGGAGACTGTGTCGGAGTGTGTGTGAGAGTGTGTGTGAGACTGCGTCAGTGTGTGTGTGTGCGTGTGTGTGTGTGTGTGTATCCATGGACAGAAATTAATACAATTTGCCATTGGGGTGGGGTGGTGGGGGGCACAATTAATCGGATATGGGGATCTCCCAGCCACGCGCCCCCTCTACAGGAAATGCGGAGCAGTCACCACTATAACACAGCAGCCAGTTTATGCACAGCAAGATTCCGCAAAGCGGCAGTGAGATAAATAATCAGATGGTCCGTTATTGTGACGTTATTCTGTCCGGGACACTGGGGGAGGATTCACCTTCTCTTCCAGATCAGAGAATCCCTACAATGCAGGAGGAGGCCATTCAGCCCATCGAGCCTGCACTGAACACAATCCCACCTAGGCCCTATTCCTGCAACTCACAAACTTACCCCGCCAATCCCCCTGACATCGGGGTCAGTTTAGCATGGCCAATCCACCTAACCTGCAAAACTTTGACGTATGGGAAGAAACCGGAGTGCCTGGAATAAACCCACGCAGACATGGGGAGAACATACAAACCACGCAGACAAGGCTGGAGTTGAACCCGGGCACTGTAAGGCACCACTGCGCCGCCCCAATACTGGGGATCGTTCCCCCAGCAGCCGAGAGGGTTTAATATTCCAGCTGCAAACTCACATCAGGGGGCTGAGTAATCTAATAATTTCTTTCCACTTTGAACTTGGGGCTGGTGGGAGGGTTGGGAGCAGGCAGCAATGCGGGGAGCTGCCGTGTGTAAATAAAACAACTCTCCTCTCCGGCTTGACCTGCTTCGGATATTCCGGTTCAGCACATTCCTGCAGCTTTAGCACTTCAACCTCAAACAAGCAAATAGCAGTCACACCATCCAGCCTGTCACACACAAACACGGTGCTGACACTGCCTGAGAGAGGTGTGCAACACACAAGTCCCTGAAAGGGGGCTGAGCATATCTCTTTAAAAACTCCAGCTAACCCACGCGGGTAGGGCAATCCCACGGGATATCCATGGCCTACCCGTGAGGGTTCGGAACTGATCTCTGCCCAGGGTACAACACCCGACCCACACCTGAGAGAGAGAGAGAGAGAGCAGCATTCCCAATCTCTCCCATCACCATCTCAGCTCATCCAACACACACCCACAGCCAAGGAGGTTCATTCCAAATACAATTATTGTTGCAAAAGAGACAGCTAGTGCCTGCACAGCAAGATCCAAATAACATAACAGAAACTTCTAGTGAAGTTATTGAGTAATGAATGTGGAATGCCACACTGTCAGAGGGTCAGTGCAGAGGGAGCACCGCACTGTCAGAGGGTCGGTGCTGAAGGAGTGCCGCACTGTCAGAGGGTCAGTGGTGAGGGAGTGCCGCACTGTCAGAGGATCAGTGCTGAGGGAGCGCTGCACTGTGTCAGAGGGTCATGCTGAAGTGCCGCACTGTCAGAGGGTCAGTGCTGGAGGCCGCACTGGTCAGAGGGTCAGTGCTGAGGGAGTGCCGCACTGTCAGAGGGTCAGTGCTGAGGGAATGTCAGCCTGAGGGAGCGCCGCACTGTCAAGGGTCAGTGCTGGCCAGCAGTGCTGAGCACTCTGAGATGCCTCAATTTGCTTTGTGATAATTTTGCTATTTACCACCAGCTGGCTGTGAGGTTTGGTGGGTGGGGGTGGGGTGGGGGGGGGGGGGGGGGGATGCGGTGTTGGTGTAATACACTGATCCCCATGTTGTTCATAATAATGATTCCAGATCATTTACAACTTCACCAGGCATAACAATTTCACTCCAACACCAACCCTTGGAATGACACACAAATCCCTTTAGCCTCTGTCAGTTGCTAACATATTACTGAGTCCTGCAGTGTAGAAGGAGCTTTGATTTACAATAAAATAGAATTAGCTTTGAGGTTCATATCACCCAACTCAAATATTAATTTCCACGCCAGGTACAAACAGCATGTAATGTTTTTCTCTCTGTGGCAGGTAAGTTCCCACTCACTCTGAGTAAGCAGCATTCTGGAGAGAGTTTGAACAGAACGTACACAGTGGCTAAACCCTGGCCACTGTTTACAGCTCTCTATCTGGGTCAAACCTGTACTCCAACTGACAAAGTGGAGCTGGTTATACAGAGATAAAGAATTGTGCAGCAGAGTGATGGTATATTAGTGTGGGGGGGGGGGAAGAGGGGAAGCGGGGGTTGGGTACATTTGGGTTAGTGTATTTGGGTATATTAGTGTGGGAGAGGTTTGGGTATATTGCGGTCAGGGGGTTGGGCTCATTGGTGTGGGTGGGTGGGTATACTGGTGTAGATGGTTTGGTTATATTAGTGAGGGGTGTCGGTATATTGGTGTGGGAGAGGTTGAGTATATTGGGATGGAGGGAGTTGGGTATATTTGGGTGTGGGGGCCGAGTATACTGATGTAGAGGGTTTGGGTATATTAGGGTCAGTACTGAGGGAGTGCCGCACTGTCAGAGGGTCAGTGCTGAGGGAGTGCCGCACTGTCAGAGGGTCAGTGCTGAGGGAGCGCTGCAGTCAGAGGGTCAGTACTGAGCCCGCACTGTCAGAGGGTCAGAGGGGCACTGTCAGAGCGTCAATGCTGAGGGAGTGCCCGCACTGAGGGTCAGTGCTGAGGGAGCGCCGCACTGTCAGAGGGCCAGTGCTGAGGGAGCTGAGGGTCAGTGCTGAGGGGAGCAGTCAGAGGAGTGCTGAGGGAGCGCCGCACTGTCAGAGGGTCAGTGCTGAGGGAGTGCCGCACTGTCAGAGGGTCAGTGCTGAGGGAGCGCCGCACTGTCAGAGGGTCAGTGCTGAGGGAGTGCCGCACTGTCAGAGGGTCAGTGCTGAGGGAGCGCCGCACTGTCAGAGGGTCAGTGCTGAGGGAGTGCCGCACTGTCAGAGGGTCAGTGCTGAGGGAGTGCCGCACTGTCAAATGGCCAGCATATTGCACTCTGAGATGCCTCAATTTGCTTTGTGATAATTTTGCTATTTACCACCAGCTGGCTGTGAGGTTTGGTGGTGGGGGTGGGTGGGTGCGGTGTTGGTGTAATACACTGATCCCCATGTTGTTCATAATAATGATTCCAGATCATTTACAACTTCACCAGGCATAACAATTTCACTCCAACACCAACCCTTGGAATGACACACAAATCCCTTTAGCCTCTGTCAGTTGCTAACATATTATTGAGTCCTGCAGTGTAGAAGGAGCTTTGATTTACAATAAAATAGAATTAGCTTTGAGGTTCATATCACCCAACTCAAATATTAATTTCCACGCCAGGTACAAACAGCATGTAATGTTTTTCTCTCTGTGGCAGGTAAGTTCCCACTCACTCTGAGTAAGCAGCATTCTGGAGAGAGTTTGAACAGAACGTACACAGTGGCTAAACCCTGGCCACTGTTTACAGCTCTCTATCTGGGTCAAACCTGTACTCCAACTGACAAAGTGGAGCTGGTTATACAGAGATAAAGAATTGTGCAGCAGAGTGATGGTATATTAGTGTGGGGGGGGGGGAAGAGGGGAAGCGGGGGTTGGGTACATTTGGGTTAGTGTATTTGGGTATATTAGTGTGGGAGAGGTTTGGGTATATTGCGGTCAGGGGGTTGGGCTCATTGGTGTGGGTGGGTGGGTATACTGGTGTAGATGGTTTGGT